>JAOXYA010043898.1:0-12478 GCA_028565675.1 Sorex palustris | reverse complement strand
TAACAGCTCTAGTCCAGCGGTCGTCTCTAAATCTCATTATGTGACCAGCCCATCTGATTTTTGACACCTTGGCAAACAAGACAGCGTCCCTACTTATCCTAGGGCTGTAAATCTCTGTCCCATTCTCACAAGTACATGGGCACAGTTTACATAGAGAAATGATATTCCTCTATATTGTGTGCGTGTGTGTGTGTGTGTGTGTGTGTGAGCAGCTTTTTTGGGTGTGTTTTTGTTTGGGGGCCATATCTGCTCAGTGCTGACTCAAGGCAAGCTCAAAAGACTGTATGGGATGAAGGGGATTGAATCCTGGGTTGGCTGCATGCAAGGCAAGTGCCTTATCCACTGTACTATCCTCATGAGAAAGAAGCTTGTGCTGGAATGTGGAGCCTATGAACAGGAGTTGCTGGAAGTTTCCATTAAGGCGGGAAATAGGGCAGGGTGAACACTGCCCAAGGGACACTGGCTGCTCCTTCCTGCCCTCCCCAGGGCTCTGCTATCAAACCCAAGTTTGGGGCATAAGATCTGTTTCTGTCCTGCTGACTTCTCAGGCCAGGGAGGGAGGGAGGCAGACAGGTCAGCCACTGAATGAATGAGCTGGGTCCCATAGGGCCCCACGATCTCTACCTGGTGCATATGGTTCCCAAGCACCCCAAAAAGCAATCCCTGAGCACAGAGCCTGAGTAGCCTGAGTATTGTGCAATGCAGCTTGTCCTCCTCCCTAGTCCAAAGGTCCTAGGGCAGGGGCTGGAGCAATAGCACAGCGGGTAAGGTGTCTGCCTCGCATGCAGCAGACCTGGGTTCGATTCCCAGCATCCCATAGGGTCCCCCGAGCACCGCCAGGAGTAATTCCTGAGTGCATGATCCAGGAATAGCCCCTGTGCATCTCCGAGTTTGACCCCAAAACAAAAACAAAACAAAACAAGTTCTAGGGCAGCCGGGCAGCCGTTCTGAGTGACAGCTGAGGGAGGCCATGGCCAGGGGCTGGTGGGGGTGGGGGGACCGACACTTCAAAGACCCTGAGCAGAGGAGCCTTTCCTAGTCATTAAAAAAGATCTTTGGGCTGGAGAAACAGTGCCTCACACGCGGCAGGCCCAGGTGGGCTCCCTCTAGGTGTGGCCCCAAAACTCCCCCCAACAAATGATAAAACGTAAAAGTATTCTTTGAATCAAGACTCCGAGGTGGGCGGCAGGGCAGCACGAGGCACACGGCTGGAGGCTTCTCTGTTGGACAAGGTGACCTCGACTCCTGGGGGACAGGAAACACTCGGTGCTGGAAGACCCCCAGGCTTCTGGCCGGATCCAACCGGCCAGTAGGGGTAGCGCACCCCACGCCTCCTCCACTGACCTTGTCCTCGTGGCCACATGAGCGAGCGGAGCCCGAGACACCTGTGCTTCCCCCATCCCCCAAAGTGCGCCCACACTCACACCCCACCCCAGGGCCCACACCCTGAGGACGCCTGTTCTGATGCCTGTTCTCCAGCCCCCGGACACCTACAACCCCAGACCCCTCTTCTCCCCCTGCACACGTGACTGTGCGCTCATTGGCTACTCCTCAGAGCCCTGGACCCACCCACCTTCCCTTCTCCCCCATATGCAGGAGTTTCCTGGAGCCTCCCCCCCCCCACCCCCAGCCCCCGTGTGGGCAGAATATTGGACCAACCAAACCCTACTGGGCCCCAGGTCGCATCCCCACTTCCTCTCTTTGAAGCTTCCCTGCAGCTGGGGTCCTCCTGCCAGAGTGCAGTGCTGGTCAGCAGACTCAGTCCCACCCACCAGCTGTCTCCCCGCGAGGAAGCCCCTCAGGAAGCCTCCCCTGATCTGCCTGCCATTCACCCTGCCCCCATCTTGGAGCCAATGCCTGCGTCTTTCATCTCCTTCTCTCTTACCTTCACCCCCTTCACAATGGACTGCGTGGCCTCCACTGGGGAAAACACGCATTGGACCCCTTGACTCTTAGACACACGCAGGTGTATCACAGTCAAACAGCCCGGCATAAATGGTCTCAACTTGGCACTTTCATTTCTTCACTTCCAGTCTAACCTGGGGCCCTCTCTGCATGTCTTCCAGATTCACCCATGCTCTAAAGTAATTCCTGATGCTTTGATGATTTCCCAAATGCAGAGTCCAAGGAACCCCTTTGGATTCTAACCTACTTCCTCTTCCAGGAATACTTGGATCTTTTAATATTTCCTTACAGATCCTGACTCGACCCACCATCACACCAAACTCCCAAGCACTTCTAGGAGTAAGCCCTCAGCACAGCCACGTGTGGCCTCCACCCTCCCCTCTGTCTCCAAAAGAACAACAAAAATATGTCCCCAAATGATCATTTAAGCTAAAAAAAAAAAAAAAGCACTGCAGCACTGTCATCTCATTGTTCCTCGATTTGCTCAAGTGGGCACCAGTAATGTCTCCATTGTGAGACTTGTTACTATTTTTGGCATATGGAATAACGCCACAAGGAGCTTGCCAGGCTCTGCTGTGCGGGAGGGATACTCTCAGTAGCTTGCTGGGCTCTCCGAGAGGGACGGAGGAATCGAATCCAGGTCGGCCGCATGCAAGGCAAACGCCTTACCCACTGGGGGAAAAAAAAAAAACATTGAAAAAAGTAGCACTGTAGCTCTGTAGCACTGTCATCCCATTGTTCATCGATTTGCTCAAGTGGACACCAGTAGTGTCTCCATTCACCCCTGTCATGTGCTAGTATAGCCCAGTGGTGTCGGCTCACTCCAGGAACATGAAGTGAGACTTGTTACTGTTTTTGGCATATCGAATATGCCACGGGTAGCTTGCCAGGCTCTGCCGTGCGGGTAGGATACTCTTGGTAGCTTGCCAGGATCTCTGAGAGGGACGGAGAAATCGAACTGAGGGTGGCCATATGCAAGGCAAATGCCCTACCTGCTGTACTATCACTCCAGCCCATTTAAAAAAAGTGGTCTCTGAAAAGCCCCAAGTCTTCTGTGGTTTTGGGTGCTGGGTGGTTATTTATCAACAGCTCATTTCCTCAAAATGCCCCATGGCCAAGGGAGAAGTAAAATCCATCCTAGGGTAGAGTGAACCTGGGCTTCCTCACCTCTCAGGAAATGTCTGCAACATACAAAGTTACACACTCCGTGCAAGGGGTGAGATGAGGTAGAAGAATGAGGGATGAAGTCGCTTCATCTCGGGTGGATGCAGAAATGTGAGACTTGCTTTGGAACCTTGCCGACTCCAGCCCCGACGATGGGAAGATCTGGGAACTCTGGGAAAACGCGCCACGCCTCTTCTTCCAGCAAAATGTTCACCCCGGTACTGAGATTTCTGGGAAAATGACAAGTGGTGGGAAAGCCTGTCGCTGGCATGAGCCCTGCTATTCTGGGAAACTTAAATATGCTGCAGCCGATGCACAGAAAGTGTGGATAAATATCAGCATACCCACAGGAACTTGACTTAACGTCTAATTACATCAGTTGATTTTTAAATAGAAAGTAATAATCAGATGCAACAGCCCCAAACAAAACCCATCTCGAGAGAAAACTATATAAAAAGAAAGTTTTCGTGTGTGTTAACACTCAGCTCCTTCTTCCTGCTCGCAGGGTCTGTGAAATGATTCAAGCCCATTTGTTCTGATCACATGCTTGTACCCACACAGACATGTTCGGCTGGCTTTGGGGGTGGGGGTGCCCACACCTGGCGGTGCTTATGGCTCACTCCTGGTGCTGTACTCAGGAATCACTCACGGAGGGACTCTGGGGACCATACCAGCTGCCAGGATTGAGGACGGAAGCCCTGGGTGACCTTCCCCAAGAAAGCGCTGGTCCCCTGCCGCCCAGCAGGGGGCGATATTGAGCTGCAGACCAGTGGCTGGGACTGAGTCTCAGGCCCACATTCAATTTACTGCTGGCCGGTCCTTCAAGTGTTGGCCAAGGTTTCACTCCTCCTAGAACTGAAGGGATGGTCTCCCTGAGCACCGGAGAGCGAGCTGCAGGACAGGAGGGTGGGCTCTGGGTTCTGGAGAATGGCCTGGCAGAAGTTCTGGCCAGCAGCAGTGGAGAGCAGACCCCCCCCACCCCGCCCTGCCCCAACACACACACACACACACACACACACACACACACACACACACACACACTCTGCTTGTGTGACCATCACAGGCAGCCCCGGGCTGGGGCCTGGAGGTGAAGGCAGACAGGCGTACAGCCCTCTGCCACATACATGCCCACGTACATGCCCACATACATGCCCGAGCGTGCAGCCCTCTGCCACTGCCAGCTCTTACCCAAGTCTCACTGACTCCTTCCTTTTGCGATTTGGGTGCATCTGGGGGTTCCTAGGGTCCCCATCAGTGGTACCACCTGCCTGGGATCCCCCTTCTCCCTCCATGCCCTTCTCCCTCCATGCCCCTTCTCGGATATCCCTCCGCACCCCAAGATCTCCACCCCTCTCCCACTGCAGCTGCTGCCCAGGTCACAGATGGGAAGGGAGGAGGGAGGGGTGGCACCTGGGGTGGGCTGGGGGGTGGTCAGGGAGGAGGACAAGGCCACGGACAAGACCTGGACCTGTGGCTCGGAGGCAGGAGTCTAGCAATATCTGCACAAAGTGATCAGTCCCCAAGACCCATGAAGGCTGGTCCCTGAGTGGGCAGCGAGGCCTCTCCCTGTGACCTTCCGTCAAGGGCAGCGTGGGTGGCGTGGGTGTAGCAAGGGCAGCGGAAATCCCCAAAGGGCCTTTAAACTTCGCCACAGTTGCCACACGGCTTGGAGACAAGCGTCACCGCCCGCCACTTGCCACCTTCCCCATGAGGCTCAGGAGAGGCTGGCGAGCTCTCCGCGGGGACAGCCAGCGCCCTGAAGGTCATAGCCCAGTGCCCTGCTCAGGCAAGGTCGGCCTGCACTTCAGGGGCACCTTCTGCGGGTTCCCAGGAGGGCTGAGGAACCGGAAGCTCGGAGTTCCCGAGATGGGGTTCTTCCTGGCTCTCGGCCAACGCGGGGAGCAGAGAGACCTCCTTCTGTCTCAGCTGCCCCGGGCCACACATGCGCTGCTCGGGGCTCGGGGAACGTGCGGTGCCGGGGACCAAGCCCTGGGCTCACACACACAAACCTGGACTCTCTGGCCCCTGTCAGGCTCTGATAGTTACAGGCGCTATCCAAGATCCCAGTCCAACCCCAGGTCTTCTTACTGAGAAGGAAAGTTTTGCTCTTTTTGTTGTTGCTTTCTGCGAAGGAGGTTTTGGGACGACACCTGCCTCTGTGCTCAGGGGTCCCTCCTGGCAGGACTCAGGGGCCCTGCTGGGGATGGAGCCCCGGTCAGCTGCTTGGAGCAAACGCTCTCCCCGCTGCGCTATCTCTCCAGACCCAGAGTCTCTCTTTTTTGTTGTTGCTACTCTTTTGATTTTTGGGGGGGCCAAAGCTGGCAATGCACAGGGGTTACTCTTGGCTCTGTGCTCAGGGATCACTCCTGGTTGGCTCGGAAACCATGTGGGGAGCAAACTTGGGTGAACCACGTGCAGGGCAAGTGCCCTGTCTGCTGTGCTGTTGTTCCAGCCCCAGTTTCACTCTTTTTTGCAGGGCGGGGGGTGGGGGTCACACCCGGTGATGCTCAGGGGTCACTCCTGGCTCATGCATTCAGGAATTATTCCTGGAGGTGCTTGGGGGACCATATGGGATGTTGGGAATTGAACCCGGGTCAGCTGCGTGCAAGGCAAATGCCCTACTCACTGTGCTATCACTCCAACCCCAGCTTCACTCATTTTTAACAGTTATTACACACACACACACACACACACACACACACACGTATTGTCGTGTAGCACTGTCCTACCATTGTTCATCGATTTGCTCGAGCAGGCACCAGTAATGTCTCACAACAAATTATGAGACTTGTTACTGTGTTTGGCATATCGAATACGTCACGGGTAACTTGCCAGGCTTTGCCGTGCAGGTGAGATACTCTCGGTAGCTTGCCGGGCTCTCCGAGAGGGGGCAGAGAAATCAAATCTGGGTCGGCTGCATGCAAGGCAGATGCCCTACCCGTTGTGCTATCGCTCCCGCCCACAGATATGTGTACATACATATAATAACTCTATATTGCTGAACTATAGTCTTCTGCTCCTTTACATAATAGCCACATAATACACATAATAGAATACTCTGAAGTTCATGAATTTCTATTTAAAGCAAACAAATGCCTGTACAACAGCAACTCAGTGTATTTCTAGGCCCGCAGCTGACAACGCCTGAGTGATTATGATTTATACTAGGAAAATTTCTATCTGGGTCTTGACAAACTTTCTACAATTTTTTCTGAAGCTAAATCTTTCACTTGATTATATTTCAGAACTTTGTTTGGGGCACACCCAGCGGGGCTCAGTTTTCAGGGGGCCACCCCAAGTTCTGAGCCTGGTGGGGGTGGGGCACTAGGGACCAGGACTCAAAGCTGGGCCTCCTGCCCGCCACATACCTCCTCAGCTCATCAAGCGTCTCCCCAGTCTGTCACTCGGAACCTTAGCGACAAAACGTGCAAGAAACAGATGTGGTTCCAACTACGCTCAGGAGAGGCGTGACTCCAACTAGCAGAGGCCTGGAGCCAAGGATCCTGGAACCGTCACTGCCCGTTGGTTTAGCGGGGAAAGGGCACTGCTGAGTGACCAGCTCGCCTCGGTCCAGTGACCTAACCAGCCCCGCCGGCTGGCTTAAGACGTGGGCTGAGCCGGTGCGGGGGTCCTACGTACAGCAGACTCTCAGTCTTTGCTGATGCTGGTGGACCATCGAGCCTGCATCACACGGCTGTCGGGTTTCAGGGTCAAGCCATCCATCTCTCTGTGAGAAACCCAGAACCCAAAAACACAACTCAGAGGTTCAGACCGTCACCGTGTACCTGGGCAGCTTCCCTGTGTCCCATCAGGATGATTCCCCGCTCCTTCCCCAGGAGCACGGCGCGGTGCTCCCTCAGGGGCGGCGGGGGGTGCTGGACTCGGTGCTGAGAAAGACAGTTCTCGCCCCGAGACTCCCAGTGCTCGGGTGAAACTCCTGCACCCGGGCTCAAAGTGACCAGCTTTGAGCACATTTGCGCCTCCCAGCTCCCGGCCCCAGAGGGAATTTCTAGCCCTGGGTGCTGCCGCCTGGCTAGCGTGACTCTCTGGTCCTCTGCTTGTTCTCTCACCTGTCTCTTGGTGTCTGTGTGCCACGTGAGAGAGCTGTGAGCCACACAACAGCCCTCCTGGGCTGGACAGAGTGGGTGGATTCTCGGCCCCCCTGGCCCTAGGTGGTGGAGGCAGGGAGATGGCCCGCAGCCTCCTTATTCTGCAGTTTTGGAGGACAAAGTGCTCAGCCTCCCTTGCTGGGCTGGGCAAAGAGACAGAAAGACCCCCCAGTGTACCCATCTGTCCCTCTGAAAGAGCCGGGGCAGCTCTGCAGATTCTCCCTTTAACTCCTCATTTCAATCGGCTTCCCAGGAACCAGCCTGTGTTTGTTTGGGCCACACCCCGTGATGCTCTGGGGTTACTCCTAGCTCTGTACACGGGGATCACTCCTGGCGGTGGGTGCTCAGGGCACCCTAGGGGATGCCAGGGATCGAACCCATGTCTGCCGTGTATAGGCCAGAGTCCTCCCTGCTGTCCTATGGCTCCGGCCCTATCTTCATTTTTATTGAAACCCAGTTTTTCTCCCTGTTTCTTTGTGTGTCTTCTGCGCACCACCTTTGCTTATTTTTCGGACAGTGCTCGGGGCTCTTCCTGGGTCTGTTCTCAGGGCTCCCTTTCTCAGACCCAGGTTATCACAGGTGGGCGGAGTTCAGAGATGAGCCGTAAGCAGCAGAGACACAGGTGGCGGTCCTTAAGACACACCTGGTGAAATAAGGCTGCCCATGAAGGGCTACACGAGGCCCACGGGGCTGGGCGTCCGAGAAGCCAAACACCTACTGCCACAAGGTGCCTCTGGCCCCAGCGAGGCAGGTGGAGGAGGCAGGGCGTTGGCCCACGTTCTGGCCCCGTGATGTGGGATGAGCCGGTGCTGGCCCCTGCATGACGTCTATGCCTTGATGGTACACTGGTTAGGGGCACGATCCACACATCAGTGACCTGGTTAGATCCTGAGCACCACATGGGGCTCTGCGCACCACCAGCATAGTCCTGAAACCACCCCGAGTGTCCTGGGTGGTGTCCAACCCCAGACCCCAGCACCCCGCATCCTCAGGCCCTCGCATCGAAACGCCAGCCCAGACCACGGGAGGCCCCAGCAAGTGCTGCCTGGATGCTGGCCTGCTTAGTCCTACCCACAGTTCAAGCCTCAGGGTCAGTCTCAGCTGCTCGCAGCACCCCAAGGCCATTATCTGGGTGAGGCTCTTCCCTGCTGCCCAGGTGGTCACCTGGTTCTGCCTAGAGGCCGTGTTGGACCATCAGGCTGCAGCAAGTCTGTCTCTGAGTGCTGTGTGCAGGGGTGTCCCTGTGTGCAGGGGGTTTCCTGTTGCAGGGTATCCCCGTGTATACAGGGGTGTTCCCATGTGTGCAGAGGTCTCCCCATGTGTGCGGGCGTGTTCCTGTGTGCAGGAGTGTTTCTGTGTGCAGGGGTGGCCCCATGTGTGGGGTGGCCCCTGTGTGCAGGGGTGTCCCCGTGTGTGGGATGCTCCTTGTGCGCAGGGGTGTCCCCGAGCCCCCTTGAAGGCAGGTGGGACAGAGCAGTCCCAATCGACAGGCGTCCCAGGCACCCGCTCTTTCGTGCCATGCCCATGGGACCTTTGGCCAAAGAGACACTGGCCTGCAGAGGTCCGGCAAACACAGGGAAGAGGCCAGCCTTCCTCCACGAAGAACGTTTCCTGGTGAAGTTCCACTTGCAGCGCCAACAGCTTGGCAGCCCCTCCCCCACTCTTGATCGTCTGCTGACACTGGCTCCCAGTCAGCCATGTCCACCGTTCCTGCCAGCGACCAAGGCATGCATCAGCCAGGACCACACTTGACGCAGAGGATGTTGGCCTTTGCTCCTTCCCATCGCAATCCCTGCCCCATCCTCGGCCGGGCAGGGCACACCTCCACAGTGGCCATCTGTCTGCTGGGGAGATGCTGGGGAGAGGTGGGGTGGATGGAGGAGAAGGGGGTCTTGCATGAGGGCAGTGACCTCTGACTTGGCCACCTTGTCCTCACAGGGGTTGGGGTGAGCGGCCACTGTGTCCTCAGGTCTCCAGCTGGCTCAGGGCAGGAGTGGCCCCAGGTCACCTGCTGGTATCCCACAGCTGCCCTTTGGGATTTGGTATCCCTCAAATGTCAGGGTCCCGGGCAGGGAAGGGGGCCCCAGACCTTCTGGGGAACCTGTCATTTAGCTTGCCCTGAGCTGCAGGTCACAGTTGGACACTAATACTTTCATTGTCCTTCGGTCTTACTCCTGGCTCTGTGCTCCAGGGATCACTGCTGGCAGGCTCAGGGATCATATGGGCTTTCGGGGATCAAACTGGGTCAGCCGTGTGCGAAGCAAGCACCCTGCCCGCTCTCCTCTCTCTCCAGGCTGTTTAAACGGATCTGTCAATGGTAAAGCTATTCGGATCTTGGTAGGGACAAGCTCCTGATGCATCAGGTGAGAAGCAGACGTGACCGTTACTCTGGGCTGGTTGCTTCTTCTCAGTTCTCTCTCTCCTGCCCTTTCTCATGGGTGGGGCGGGGAGGGAGCGAGGAGGTAGCCCAGCTGTTGGAGAGCAAGGCACTCCCATCCCTGCTCATTTTGCCCAGAAATCTCACTGTCTAGCAGCTCCCAGCTAGCCACAGCATGGGCAAGTGTAGCTGCAAACGTTCCCAGCATCAAGAGGAAAATGGGACTTCGGGACACAAGGAACTGGCCCTCACTCCCGGTGACGTCACGGAGCGTCCAAGGCCTTTGCTCACACTGACCTATTCTTTACCTCGCAGGGCCCGGCTGCCAGGAGAGCAGAAATCAGCTCCTCGGCGGAACGCCGCCCTCTGCCCTACTGATCCCTGCAACCTGGGGCAAACTTTCTCCCACTTGCCACCCTGTCCTGGAGGGCGAGGTGACTGGCCTGCTGGGACCCGGAGCCATTTCCAGTCTTAAGCTTCCGTGACCTCTAGGGGTCTCTCCCATTACCCTTGGAGTCTGCTGCTTCTTGGAGCTGCAGGTCTGTGCTCTGATGCAGTTCTGGAGGGTTCTCTCACCCACCACATTTGTTACTGTGACAGACTATCATGTCCACACAGCCATTTGCCCTTATGGCTCTAGGTCAAGCCCCTCCCCCACCTTCCTGTCCTCACCTGTTTGGGAGGACAGCCTCTCCGCCTTCTGACACACCTGCCCACCCCCACCCTGATTTACTTCCTCCCCTTCTAAGAGCTTCCGGGTTATCACTTCCTTTGTCTTGCCCTTCAGTCATGCAGCTTTGTGCCTGGAAACAGAACAGCATTTAGTTGCTATTGCATTGCCTTCAGAAATGTTCCATGACCCCTTTTTATAGCCCGAATCCAAATTCATCATCATCCACATACATCTTCATCAAGAAAATTGCGTTGAAGGAAGGGACAGAGAAAGCATGTCTTCTCTGGATCTCTCAAGAATGGAAGAGGTGGCGTTCTGGTGGCCAGTGATCCCTTCTGTCTTCTCACTGGGGAGTTGGGATGTTTGGGGCAGGGCTCAGAGGGTGGAAACACTTGGTGGTACTCAGCTGGCAAGTGGATATAGATGGAGAGTCTGAGGCAGCCGCATGCTGTGGCCAGGGTATGATGGGAAGGCGGCGAGGGGCTCCAAGCCTCCCTCGAGGGAGGTGTCTGTCTCACACAGTGCTTGGGGCTGGGCGTGGGAGGGAAGTTGAGAGTCAGCTAGCCGGTACATCGCAGAGTTCGCTAAGGTTACAGAACAAAGGATTGAAGCTCACTCTGAGACGTTCGCTCATTCTGGATGAACCAATGTCAGTCCTGGCTCAGCCATCACTCTTGCAACCTAATCATTCTATCACAATTTTACTCACCAGGATGAAGCATATTAAAGCTAAATCCAATCTCCTTTTTGTTTGTTTGTTTTTGCCCTCTTGGATATTTCTTCTACTTGACATCAGTCAAGACCCAAGTCTTCCTTATTCATAGTCTCAGATTCCTCGTTCCATGACTGAACACTTGGTTTCTTTTGTGTGGGGAAGCGAGGGCATACTCAGAGGTGTTCAGGGCTTACTCCTGTTTCTGTGCTCAAGGGCCATTCTTGGAGATGCTTGGGGGAACATACGTAGAGCTGAGGATGTCACCGGAGTCAGTGTGTGCAATGCAAATGCTGAACCTCTGTGCTCCCTCTGGCCCAGGACACAGTTCCACTCTTGACAAAGCCATGCTTGCCTCTCTGTCCCTGTGGGCTGGCCTGGTCCTGTGCTCACTCACATGCCAAGTGTTCCTCCTCTATAACATCCATGTCACAGAAGGAGACGGAGGAAGAGAGTGAGGAAGCTACCAAACACCTCAGATTTCTCACTCTCAAAGCAAGGCAAACGCAGCTTCCCGCCACTCTTTATCCACGTTGAATCCTATTCTCTTCGGATGATTTCAAGACTTTAAAAATGGACCTCACTGCAGGCCGGAGAGATAGGACAGAGGACAAGGTGCTGTCCTTGCATGTCGCCACCAGGATTCAATCCCTGGCACTGCATCGGGTCTTATGAACACCGCCAGGAGTGATCCCTGAGCCCAGAGTCAGGAGTAAGCCTTGAGCACAGCTGGAGGTTCACTCCCCCCCCCCAGAAAAAAAACAAGCCAAAAAAAATATGGATCTTGTCTCCTGGTCCTTAAAGTCACCTCCGCTTAACACCTACAGAAGAACAATCCGCACCATCCCTGGGTAGACCCATCACGTTCTTGGAGACCCCTGTGAAAACACCACCAGCACATCTAAGCATCCCCAAAGCCATCTAGCAGGTTAAAGGAACATGGGTGGGTGATGCTTTGGTGTTGGCACGACAGAGAGAGGCAGGACAGGGTCTGCTCTCTGCTGCCTCTTTGCCTCCGCCCATGACCTCACGGCTTATGGCTGTTGCCCTGCCTCCTCCCTCTGGCCCGTTATCCAACTTTCCACCCAGGCAGCCAACAGCATCCACCGCACACATGCACGCTCACTCTGCTTCCCCCATGCTGCCGCTCGCTTGCTCAATTGCTTTTCAGCAGGGGTTTGTCGGGGAAGGCAGACACCCAAGCTCTCTTCCTCCGCTGTCTACCTGGACTCCCCCTCCTTTTAACTCTAGCTTCCTGGCGCTCCCCTCACACCTGCCTCCTGCAGAGCCCGGGGGGATGGGGGGTGTTCTCTTGCCCTGCACATCCACCTTGCATTCTAAGCCCTTGGAAACTGTCAGGGCAGCTCCTGAGCCCATTTTCTTTGCTCCTGGTGGTGCCTTTCAGCCCCTCCCTTGAGCGCAGTGGCAGTGCTGAGGTGCTGTAGGCTGGGTTGAGATGCAGGAGGGTCTCTGGGCTCTCTGGGCAGTGCAGGCAGGAGTGAGTGCCCTCCCACCCTCCCTCCCTCCCTCCCTCCCTC
>JAOXYA010043888.1:0-12478 GCA_028565675.1 Sorex palustris | reverse complement strand
TGGAGACGTTACTGGGCCCGCTCGAGCAAATCGATGATCAACGGGAGGGCCTTTACTTTACTTTACTTACTTAGTAGCTAAAATGGGTTTTGTTTCCCTAACCCTGAAGGAGTCTCCAGCTGAGCTAGGAAGACCGAGAGGGCTCGTACTAAGCAGACGGCGGGCAAGTCACCGGGCGGGAAGGCGCCCCGCAAGCAGCTGGCCACCAAGGTGGCCTGCAAGAACCCGCCAGCCACTGGCAGCATGAAGAAGCCGCACCACACTGCTACCGGCCTGACACTGTCGCTACGCGAGATCCACCGGCTGCCATTGTGCCAGCTGCCGTTCCAGTGGCTGGTGCGACAAGAGATTGTGCAGGACTTCGAGACCGAACTGCGCTCCCAGAGCTCGGCCGTCATGGCGTTGCAGGAGGCGTGCGAGGCCTACCTGGTGGGGCTCTTCAAGGACACCAACCTCTGCGCCATCCACGCCAAGCGCATCACCGTTATGCCCAAGGACATCCAGCTGGCGGGCCACATCCTTGGGGAGAGAGCATAAAGTTTACGATGCCAAGATCTCAGGGCTGGGACAAACGAAGATGCTACTGGTGCCCACTCGAGTAATAGGTGATTAACAGGAAGACAGTGACAGAGCATTCCAGAAGGCTTGATGGTCCGGTCACTCACATGCCAAGGGGACGGGCAGTGAGGGGAGACAGGGAGGGACTGGTGTGTGTGTGGGGGGAGGCTGTATTGGACTGACCCTCCTTTGTCTACTCTTGAAGGAATTTCCTTCCTGCCTGCCCTGTCCCTCTGTGGCTGTTACACTGGAAGGACTTTTCATTTCTTTGGGGGCTGTGAGCCTCATCCTGGGCACAGTCTACAGACGTTTCGGCATGCCGGGAAGGAGAGACCGTGGAAAGGAAGATGCTCGCCCAGGTTGGGGGCTGTGAGCAGGGCAGACATGGTGCCGCGGCCCCCTTGGCCTGTGGGCTCACTGGCATTGGTGCCCTTGCCTTGCGTTCAGGTTCAGTTTGGAGGGCACGCCCAGGGTGCTCAGGGGTCTTTTTCTTGCTTGCTGTTCAGTGGTTACTTCTGGGGTCACTCTTGGGGGTGCTGGGGGTCGGAGCGGGGCCTCCTGCCTGTGCAACACACTCGCTGTGGTCGTCTCTGGGGCTCCGCAGTGGCAAGGCTAAGGCCTCCCGGTGTTGGGACCCCCGTGCAGGGAGGGTGATGGTCATCGTCGGTCTTTCAGCGTGCGCACATGTTAAACGCGGCTTGGAGGCGTTGTTCCAAAGAACACCGAAGCCAGGATGCTTCGGCTCTTGGCTCACAATTGGGGCTGTCGGAAAGCGCGTCACAGGGGCCGGGACTCACAGGAGAGGCAGCGTGCATGGGATGCCGGCAGTTGCCGGGGGCTCGTCACATGACAGCCAGGCTGTGTCCCCTTCTGGAGAAGGAGCCCCTTGGGTGCTCTCAGGCCGCAGACACGCCCGGGTGCCCTCGGCGTGAGGTGCTGGTGCTGGAGCTCTCACGCCCTCCCCCCTGCAAGGCCTGCGTGTCCTGAGTGCCTGCCTTTCCCTCCGTTTCTGCGTGCTGGCCTGGACGGGGTGCTGAGAGCAGGGCCCCCCCACCCCCAGCGTGGGCTTGGAAGGCAGCCCCCACTGTGACCGGGAGCCCCAGGGTCCTTCAGAGAGGAGGGCAGAGACTGCCAGTGGGCAGACGGGGGCAGGGCTGGGCAGATGGAGTGCGTTTGAGGTGTGGAGGTTGGGGAGCTGCTGGGTACTGCCAGGCTGGGTGTGTCAGCCCCAGGCACCCAACTGCTGGAGAGACAACATGCACAGGCCCCTCGCTGGCTGCCGGGCTGGCCACACTCCAGCCTCCACGGAGGGCCATGCGCAGGGAGGGCCGGCCGGGCCCCTTCCTTTGGGAACCTTTCTGGCAACAAGAGGCAGGTCGCTAGACTTCTGCAGGTCCCATTGGGCAGAATCCGGTAACATGACCTTGCCTCCGCCCATCCCCAGCAGGTGGGCGGGGACTCTGGGGGTTCCCTGGACCAGTCCTGCTTCCTAGCAACGCGGGCTCCGGGATGCCCAGGCACGCGTTGGCCGGCGCCAGTGTGGCTGTCGTGGCCTCGGCACCCGGACCCTGCCTCCGTCCCAAGGGTGCTGCTGAGAATGCAAACTTCAGGGTTCTCTCCCTGCACCCGCTGTGATTCAGTCCTGTGGACTCTTCTAACACCCCCCCCCCCGTGTGACCTCTTGGGGACCGAGGACAGGTCATGGAGAGAAGGACCAAGAGACGTTTATTAGTGGGCCACCAAGTGTGCAGCCTCTGAGTCGCATCTGAGCAGAAGAATGTGCATTTCCAGAGAAGCCACACGGCCAAGTCGAGGGCTTGGCATTTCCGGGATGGCAGGTGGTGGGGGAGCCATGCCTTGGAGGACGCGTGGTAGGAAAGCGTGGCCAACAGCCTTCAGCCGGGCCTCTGGCTCTTCTTGGGGTGGAGGAGACTCAGAGTCGCCTCTGTGGTGATGCCTGGTGGTCCCCATCCTTGGCTGGGCAGAGCGTGCGGCTCTGGGATCGGAGAGCTCTGCATTGTTTCCTTTGGCTCCTGACAGTGTAAGTTTGGGGCTGCCCTAGTCCCTGGCGTGCCCTGGAAACTCTGCCCTCTGTTCTTTGGAGAAACGTTTGTGACTTTTTACTGAGTGCCCAAGAGTCCTGGTTCGACTTTGAGGGTTTGTGTGCAGTTGCTGTTTGCAAATGGAATGCAGGGTTCTCACAGCCGTGCAGCGTAGGGGCTGCCGTGGGCTCTGGGGTCTGTCTGCACCCCTGCAATCGATTTCCTCGCACCGGATCAGGTCGGGTTTCCCTGCTCAGCGGGACAGCCTTGGGCCTCTACCCAAATGAGGAAGTTCAGGGCCTTCCGGGGAGAAGCTTCCTGGTTATCATAGCTCTGACGTGTGCCACGAGGCCTATCAGCCCATTCACCCAGGGGCTGACCTGCGTTCATTTCTTGGAAGAAAACAGAGGCACCAGCCTCGGCTCTCTGATGCCCCTGACTGTCACCACCATCTGCCCGAGCATCCCTGGCGGCTCCGAGGATGACCCTGAGCCCCTCCCTCGTGGGCATGGCTGGAGTCCTGAGGTGTGGCTCGAGGCACACATTCCGAATGGGAAAAACAGCAGTTCTTACCCCACCCCCCAGAGCTGCCTCACCCATGTCTCTGCAGGCTTGAGTAAGCCCCGAGGTTCCTGCCGCCAGTGGATTTGAGGGGCAGCCCCAGAGAGCCCCATGCAGGCTGTGACTCCCACACTCTGCTTCTGTGGCTGGGTCAGCTGCAGCCCTGCTGAGGGAGGGGCACCGGCACCTGGACAGGCCTCACGTCTCCTCGCTCACCACTCTGTCCCCCTCGGGTCTTGTTTCCTGGAACTGGGCCTGACTCTGGAGCAGGAATTAGTGAGCAAGGGAGCCGCAGACCAGCTGCAGATGGCTGAGCTAGCCGAGGCCCCAGCGGGCGGCGCCGAGCCACAGGCTGTGTGGGTGGACATATATTTGGACCACCAGATTGCAAGCTGGTATGGAGGTTCAGGCAGGGGGAAAAAAAAGCAAGTGAGAAGTTTGGGAAGCAAGGGAAGCGAGAGGGAACAGACGGAGAATTCATGGTTGGATCCTGGGGGAACCGTTCGGCACGATCTTGGTTCTGTAAATATGGATCAGGGATATTGATTCCTTTGCAAATCTCTGTCCTTTGATTAAAAATCTGTCTGGGGAGGGGGGCTGGAGAGAGAGGACAGCCTGCCGGGCTCTTGCGTTGCACACAGCTCAACTGGATTTGGTCTTTGGCACCACGCACAGTCCCCCGAGCCCAGCCAGGAGTGGTCCCTGGGTGCAGACATAGGCGTAAGCCCTGAGCACTGCTGGGGGTAGCTCCAAAACAAGCAAACAAGTGGGGCCAAAAAAAAAAAAAACCCAAAATCTCACAACAACAAAAAAATCCCTAAAATCTGCCTGATGGACTTCCCATGCAGCCAGACACAGAATTACTCAGTGTTGCCAGTGCCGCCACAAGGAGTCCAGCCAGCAGCGGGGGACGGGCTCCGGCAGCCCTCCCAGCTCTGTATCTGCAGCCCTGTCCCCACGAGCCCCGGCGCGAGCAGCCCACATGTCTGCTGGCCAGCCGTGTCTGGGTCACAACAGGAGTGGCCACTGGCAGGAGTGGTGCTGACCCGCACTGCCCCATGGCCTCAGTGCCGAGTGTGTGCAACCAGCCCCCAAGGGCTGGGTCGTGTGTGGTTTCTGGGAGACCCCGGCCAGGCCCAGCCACGTCAACGCACGAGCTGACCCCTCTGTGCTGGGGTTGGTGGAACCTGAAATGGTTAAAGGAGCCTCCCTGCCCCACCCCCGCACCCCCACGACTCCTGCTCTGCGGGTCCCCGAGGGCGCTGCCTTCCAGGTGTGCCCTGAGTGCTGCTCCCCAAGGTACAGGCAGCTTCACAGTCTTACGGGTCTCCCTCCTGCTGCTCCTGGGAACCCCGTCCCCTTCCTCTCCCCCTGTCGTTTCCTCCCCGCCCGGCTCTTCCCTCCAGAATGAGCAGCGTGGTGAGCTCAGGCCCGGGAGCTTTTCCATTCTGCCCTTCTGGAGCCTTCCATGGCCTAGGACGCGGTGGGTCTGTGTGGCCCTTCTCCTGCGCACAGCAGGAACATGCCCGTCGCGGCCAGACCTGCCCCAGCTCTTGCCTCCCTCCCCAAGGTTCCATTCAGCTCCTGGGGGCGGGACGACCACCCTAGCTTGTCAGAGACCAGGAGACGTCACTGACTCCAAGATGACAAAGGACGGACACCTTCTTACAGAAGTAAGAAAACAGTGATTCGCAGCAGGACGGGGGGAAAGTATGGTCCTGAGATTTGGAGGAGCGAAGAGGTGGGCATGAACAGGGGTCTCTGCAGCTTCCCGGGGGGGCTCTGTCTTCACCCTTCAGCCGAGTGTCCCCGCCGCTCTGTCCTCTGCGGGACGGCAGAGCTCATGCGCGCACACGCGTGTCTCTGTGTTCCCACTGCAGCGGGGTTGGGGTTGTGCTCAGCAGGTGGCCTTCTGGGCTGAGGTGGGCCGTGCAGGGGTCTGGGGGAGGAGCTGTTGGCGGCTCTTCAACAGGGGCTTCCGGGACTCTCTGGGGGGCCAGGCCGCGGTGCTCAGGGGCTGCTCCGAGTTTGGTGCCCAGAGGTCATTCCTGGCCGTGCTCGGGGACCGTGTGGTGCTGGGGACGGATCTGGGGCTCCCGCATGCAGTCAGGACTCAGCCCTTCGTGGGTCCAACCCACCCCTGCCCCCGATGCTCTTTTTACTGGAGAAGCCAGTGAAGAGGGTGAAGGAGCGTCCAGGCCTCTGCGCGGCAGGGGCAGGTCCTTCTGGGAGAGTGGCCGGGCCCTGCTGCGTCCCTCCTCCTGACAAGCCTCAGTCACAGTTTTGGAGGCCCGAGACTCGGGGGTCTTTGTTCTGCTCCTGATGAGCTACTGACCTTGGGCAAGTCTCCTCTTTCCAGAGCCTTCTGTTCTCTGCTGGGCTGGCTGGAGCCCAGGGGACTCCGCCGCCCGTGGAGTGTCCACTGTGGCAGAGGGTGGACGCAGAAGCAGGAAGCGTGGAGGTGGCGTGTCGGCTGCCCCGCTGCCCTCGGCTCCCCTGGGCTCCGGGGGAGTGACCTGCTGTTTTCTTGCTCGGTTTCTTTCTCATTCCCCCCGGGGTCCAGAACGGGAAGCCAGACTTGCCACCTCACCCCCAGGCTCCTCTCTGGGGGAGCGACACCTGTCGGGGGGCTGGCGGGCTCGGGGCAGCTCCTGTTTGAGAGGATCTCAGAGGAAATTGGGAGCCTGAAGGCAGACCTGCCCTTGAAAATGGGCCCCAAGTACATAACTGCAAGCAGAAATGGAGCCCCCCCGCCCCCCAAATTGCACGATGCAATTTAAATCTTACCTCGCTTGCTCCCTTTCAGTTGCTTTGAGGAACTTTTGGAATGATTCTGATGAGCTAAAAATGTCACGCTCTTTTCTGCTACTACAGGAAATAATTCTCAGTCTCTTCCTCCTTTGCTCCGTGAGAATATTTAATCATCATCTCGTGAAGTCAGAGTATTTATTCCTCCTCATCTGCATGATGCCGGGGCCGGTCGCTCACATCCCTGTGAGGTCAGAGTATCCATCACTCATCAGGCACATCAGCGGGGGGCGGGGGGGAGGGGGTGCCGGTGGCTCGCTGAGCACCGAGGTCAGAGAGTATCAGTTACTCCTCAAGGAGGTCAGGCAGGATTTATTACTCTGTCTGCTCCTGAGACCAAAGAGTGCTTCTTACTCATCACGCACACGGAGTGAGAGAGGAGCTAGTCCTTGTTGCATGCTGGAGGTCAGAGAAGACTCACCTGAGACCAGGGAGGAGTCCTCACTTGTCCTGCACCCGAGGTCAGAGTGAGCTACCGGCATGCATCGGACATGGGGGAGGATTGATCACGCAGCATGTGCTGAGGTCAGAGTATTGCTCAGCATCTCCAGGGGTCAGAGGGCATCAGCATGTCCCCGGGGTCAGAGATCGCTCAGCATGTCCAGGGGTCAGAGGGCATCAGCATGTCCAGGGGTCAGAGATCACTCAGCGTCTCCAGGGGTCAGAGGACATCAGCATGTCCCCGGGGTCAGAGGGCATCAGCATGTCCCAGGGGTCAGAGGGCATCAGCATGTCCCCGGGGTCGGAGATCGCTCAGCACATCCACTGAGTGGCCCTTCCCCACCCCCAGGCCGCCCTCAACCCTTCTGGCTCTCAGCCTCCCCCCAGAACTTCGCTGCCTCCCTGGGCCCATCTGGGCCCAGCTTCTTTTGCGTCACTTCTGGGACCTCCCCCGCACGGCACAGGGGGACTGGCTGCGGTGCGGGGACACCAATGGGGTCAGAGAGCATCAGCTGCTCATCGTGCACAGGGGGTCAGAGTACTAGTTCCTGGCCAGGCCCCGAGGTCAGCCGGGTGGTCACGCTCGTGGCCCCCAACCAGCGCTCCCGGGGTGCTGTCCTGCCTGTGTGCCCCTGGTTCCTCTCTGGACTGGGCAGTGGTGTGGATATCACACTGGGTCACTCACGCTCGCTCCATCAGGAGTCTGGACAGTCCTTTCTGTCTTGTCCCTCCGGTATCTGAGGTGGCCTGTGAGCTTCCCAGGAGGCCCTGTCAGAAGAAGGGTGCGGGGGGTCCCTGGCCCTGTCTCTCCGGTGCAGAAGGCCTCCTGGGTAGCCTCTGTCGTGACCTCTCAGTCGGAGGGACCGTGGCTTTGCCACATGACCACATGAACCGGTGGCCTCGGGGCCAGCAGGTGGCTGTCCTGGGTGGGCTGGTCTGTGACCCCCGGCTGCTGGTCCTGTGACGTAAGGGGGCAGAAGCTGCCCCCGCGCCTCCCAACAGCCTGGGTGTGCCCTAGGCTTCAGCCCTCCAGCTGGGTGTCACAGCCCGGCCCCCCGGGCCCTGGGGCGCATAGCAAAGAACCCCCGAACCAGGATGCATCCCACTGGCCCATGGTTGGCTTGTATCGCGGTGGGGGCAGACAGACGCGTGTTGTGAGTTTTCCAGCCAGCCCCGGCCAGTGGGAGAGGCCCCGCTCGGTGCTCGAGAGGCCTCGGGGTGGCCTGGCAGTCACCTGGCCCCTCTGGGGAGCGGAAGGGGTGCTGCCTCCAGAGCTAGTGGGGGTGGCAGGGGTGGCGGGTGGCCGTGGCTCTCCCTCTCTGAGCGGCTGCCTGGGCCGTCCCTGCTTCTGGGCTGTCTCTGTGCACAGCGGCCCTGGAGTGGAGGTACCCGTGCTGGCCACTGCCCAGCCCCCCATCTGCCCCCCACTCCCCGCCTGCCACAGCAGCTCACGGGACCCCGGGTGTGGCGTTCGGGGTGGCCTCAGGGACGGACAGCTGTGCGGCTTCTGGAACTTGCTGTCACCCCAAAGTGCCGCGCCGCATGGGCGTGTGGGAGGACCTTTCCCGCAGGAGGGGAGCTGCGTCCTGGGAATGCCGTCGGGGATGGGCGGGAGGGGGATGCAGCCCCCACCGACGATGCCCAGAGCCGGGGCAGGTGATGGCGGGACCCTGGGAGGGTGGAGCCAGGGCAGACCAGACCGACTCAGCCCAGGGCGCTTGGCACCCAGCTGCCAGCCTTCCTGCTGACCTCTGGCCACCTGCACGAGCACAGCCAGAGGAGCCGTGACCCAGAGATGTCGTCAGGGGGCGGGGGGGAGGGGCAGGCTCAGAGCCCCACGTCAGGCCGTCCTGGGGGTGGGGGGAAGGTCAGGTCCTTCCTGGCCCCCGTGTCAGGCCCTGCTGAAGCTGTCCTGGGCCTTTAAGGAGCAGTGCTCCCTAAATAGAGAGCAGAAGTTGTTCCTGCAGTGGGCCTGGGCTTCCGCCCACGGGGAGCGCCATCTGCGCTGTGAGCTCAGGCTCGGGCCCAGCCTGCCGGGCACAGCGCCCTGCTCCTCGCGGCGCCTGGGTCACCTCCGGGCGCATCTGCCTCCTGTGTGTGCCCCGGGTCTCCACTCACTGATCATCAGGATGTCTTCTTTGGGGCCACGCCTGGTGGTGCTCAGGGCTTGCTCCTGACTCTGCACTCGGGGGTCACTCCTGGTGGGCTCGAAGCGCTGGGGGCCGAGCCAGCTGCCCACAAGGCCAGTGGTCCGGCTATGACCCTCTCTCTGCCCCGCTCGCTGGCTATCCGACTGAACATTCAGGGCAGCAGAGCGTCTGCCTCCGGCAGCCCGGAGTGGTCATGGCAGGCCTTGGTCCTGTGCGCTCCTGCCCCTGGGGCAGGCCGGGGCTCAGGCAGGCAGGACTGCCTGTGGTGGCCGGCCGAGGTGTGGCCCAGCCCAGCCCAGCCGAGCGGGGCTCCGGGCTCTGGGTGCTGCTTCCACCGTCGGGGCAGCTCTACTCCTCGGGCAGCATCTCCTCCGGTGCCCTTGGAGGGACATGCCCAGCATGTGGCCGCTCTTCCCTCTTTCTGGCGGGCACTGGGCACGCTCCTGAGGACTCGGAACATCTGGGCTGGGAGGAGGGTACAGGGTGGGGGGGGGGGCAGGGCGTGTGGGTCCAGTTCTCTCCGGCAGAGAAAGCTTTGGTGGTCCCAGAACCGCATCCAGCCCCCTTGGGTCAAGGAGTGGGCCCTGAACCCCTGAGCACTGTTTGGGAGCCACTCCTCAGACAGGAAAGAAGCCTAACTTCCTGGGCTCTGTGCAGAGTCTGGGCCCGAGCTCTCTTGGACTCCCTGAACTCGCCAAGGCCCGAGCGCCCTCTCCCTTCCACGCAGGCTGCCGGGCGGATTTCTACCTCTCTGAGACAATCCTGTGGTTCTGGGCCTTGTTCTGTTGATCGGTATTGGACATCAGTCAACTTGTCTGCTCGAACCAGTCCTGGTTCCCGATGCCAGTCCCACCCGCGGAGTCTCATTCTTTTCACATGTCCTAAATTCTTTTTGTCCTGACTCCTGAAGAGTTTTTCACCCACACTCACTAGGATCACTTTATTCTTTTCTTGTGTGGCTTTTGTATCAGGGTAATACACATCTCCCATGATGAATTTGGGAATTGTGTCTGTCTTTAATTTATTTTTTATTTTTTTGGTGGGGGGAATCTGTAAAAGATTGTTCGTTCCGCTTTTGACATTTGGAAAAACTCCAGTGAACTCATCTGGTCCCGGACTTTGCTTTGTAGAAAGCGTTTGGATTAATTTCATACTTAGTTGCTCTCTTTGTTCTACTGCTTTTCATATTTTATATTTTTTCCTGCACTTGATCTTAGCCAAAAGGCCAAGAAGCGATTTATCTTATTTCCTGAGTAAGCCTTGGTACTTTGTGCCGTTCTAGAAATTTGCTTATCTTTGATTTTTCAGTCTCTGGGCATATCTTTTTTCACAGTCTTCTCCTGTACCACTTCTTTCCCTTGTAAGGTCGTTAGCCTTGGGCTCTGCTGCATTCCGGAGTTTCAAGCTCGAGTCTTTTCTCTTTTCATCTTTTCAGTGCAGCTAAAGATATTTTCATTCTATTAAGTTTTTTCAGAGAAATAGATTTTGGTTTTTAATTACTTTTCTATTCTGTCTTTCCTTTAATTTCGCTCTAATTCCATAATTGCTTTTTTCCTGCTACGGGTTTGGTTGGTTCTCTTTTTCTAGCTTCTCAAGGCAGAAAGCCCTTTAAAAATGTAGACACTGGCAGCTATAAACTTCTCTATTAGTGCCATTAGCTTGTTGGTTACATGTTTTACATTTTTGGTATGCTGTGATTTTAAAAAATTAAACTCCAAGTGTTTTGTATTTCCTGGAGATATTTTATGTGCACTCAAAAAATGTATATTCCCTTGTTCGTGGCTGGAATTTTCTGTAGTTTTCTGCTTCATCTGGTTGGTTTGGGATGGCTCTATTTATTTATTTATTTGTTTATTTTCCTGATTGGCTGGAGCGATAGCACAGTGGATAAGGCGTTTGCCTTACACGCAGCCAACAAGATCGTCCCGAGTTCGATTCCTCTGCCCCTCTCGGAGAGCCGGCAAGCTACTGAGAGTATCTCGCCCACACGGCAAAGCCTGGCAAGCTACCCCTGATGTATTCGATATGCCAAACACAGTAACAAGTCTCACAATGTTACTGAGCCCGCTCGAGCAAATCGATGAACAACGGGAGGACTGTAACTGTGATTTTCCTGATAGGATTTTCTTGAATTGAATCACTGTGAGATACATATACAGCTACAGAGTTGCTCCTGATTGGGTTTTAGTCACACGTGTTCCAGTGTTCTGGAGCCACGGGCATGCGTGTCTGTGGGCCTTTTGGCTAGCATCCTTTAGATTTTGCAATCTTTTCAAAGTGAAATATTCAGTTTCTGTAATTCTTTTTTTTTTTTTTTTATCTAAATCACCATGAGATACGCTTACAAAGCTTTCATGATTGGGTTCCAGTCATACAATGTTCCAATTCCCAGCCCTCCACCAATGTTCATTTCCTACCACCAATATCCCCCCGTATCCCTCCTGCCACCGCCCTCAAACCCCAGCCCTGCAACCTGTTCCTGTGGCAGGCACCCCCCCTCTGTCTCTCTCTCTTCACCCCCACACACATCTTTTGGGCATTATGGTTTGCAATACAAGCATCCTGAGGGGCCATCATGTCATGTTTGGTCCTTGGTCCACTTTCAGCACACATCTCCCATCCAGAGTGATTCCTTCCAACTGTCATTGCCATAATGACCCCGTCTCTCTCCCAACTGCCTTTTCTATCCCAGCCCTTGAGGCAGGCCTCCAACCGTGAACCATTCTTCCTGGCCCGGGTTTCTCCTGTGCTTGGGTGTTAGGCTCACACGATGTGTTCCTCCTTATCTCCCGCAAATGGGTGCAGTCCTTCAGGGTCTGTCCTTCTCCTTCTGACTTATTTCCCTTGCCAGCTGTCACTCTTGAATGCGCCACTTCTCTCTTCACTACTGTCAGTTTTTGCTCTGTGTATTTTGGGCTCTGTGTTGATGATTACATATGTCGTATGTTTATAATAGTTGAATCTTAGTGTATTTGTCCTTTCATCATTAAGAAACGTTTCTTTTTCACGACGATTTATTTCTCAAGTCTGTTAGTATAGTTATTCCACGCCCCCGTGCCTCCCTGTTGTCTTGCTTTGTTGATATGTCACCTAACTTCCGACCTACTGTTGGGAGTTACAGTGTCCCTTGTGAACCCTTGTAGTCGGGTCATGTTTTATGTCTCTGATGTGACTCTCAACCTTTCGATTGGAGCATTGATATTTGCATTTAAAGCAATTCTTTATAAAATAGATGGACACCAGCCATTTTTACTCATTTTCCCATGAGTTTTGTGCCTTTATTCTTCTCCTAGTGCCTTCTTTCACACAAAATGAGTGCTTTTAGCCTAGCTTTTGAATTTTATTTTCCCTTTATTTATTATGTATCATGGCAGAGCCTGGCAAGCTCCCCGTGGCATATTCAGTATGCCAAAAACAGTAACAAGGAGTCTCAAAATGGAGACGTTACTGGTGTCCGCTCGAGGAAATCAATGAGCAACAGGAGGACAGTGATATAGTGCTTATTATGTATATGTATAGATAGATGGGTATAAATCATCTCTCTTAATGTAATTAATTAATTAACATTAAGTTAATGTTAATCAGCTTAATCAACATCTTAACTTACAGCTCTTCAGTTGAGATTCATGCCAACCGAATTTATTTTATTTTTTTAAAATTTTTTATTAGTAAATCACTGTGAAGTACAGTTACAGACTTACAAACTTTCGTGCTTGCGTTCCAGTCATACAATGATCGAGTGCCCATCCCTCCACCTGTGCCCATTCTCCACCACCAACGATCCCAGTATCTCTCCCATCACCCACACACTGCCCCCCCACCCCTCCTCTGTGGCAGGACATTTCCTTTTGCTCTCTCTCTTTTTCTCTCTCTCTCTCTCTGGCCTCTTTATGGGTGAATTCAATCACCTTTTAGTTT
>JAOXYA010043872.1:0-12479 GCA_028565675.1 Sorex palustris | reverse complement strand
TCATACAGTATTCCAACACCCATCCCTCCACCAGTGTACATTTCCCAGCACCAGTGTCCCCAGCTTCCCTCCCATCACGCCCATCCCCCACTGCCTGCTTCTAAGGCAGGCACTTCTCTCTCTCTCTCTCCCTGTCTCTCTCTCTCTCCCTCTCTCTCTCTTTGTGTGTGTCTCTCTCTTGCTCTCTCTTTCATTCTCTCTGTCTGTCTCTCTTTGTTCTTTTGGGAATTTTCCTTTGCAATATTGATACTGAAGGTTCTCAAGAATATCCCTTACCTACTTTTAACCCTCAGAGCTTGACCAGCGTGATCATTCCCAGCTATTATTGTCATACTGTGTCTTCTCTGTCTATCTCACCTACCCTCATCCCCCCACCCCACATATGTGGTTAGAACCAAACATTGACCAGTCCTTCTAACCTCTGTTTTCCTTGTCCATGGATATTAGTCTTCTACAATATGTTTTATTGTATCCCACTGTTTCTTTGAGTTCATTAAATATTCTTTGTATTTCGTTTCTAATTCTTTATTGGAGAAATTGTATTTGTGGGCATTCCCTATAGAGGCTTCAGGGCTCTTTTCTTCATCCACTCCTTGTTGGTGGGGATCTGCACTATTTCTTCGTATTGCTGTGGTAGTTTGGAGGTGGATCCCGCCAGTTCACTATCGGTGTCCCCGTCTCGCTGAGAGGGAGGATTCTGGATGAGCTTGGTCCGTGGTGGTCTCCTTTTTTCCCTTTCAAGAATAAGTTCCTCTTTGGTGCTCCTGTGTGACTTTAGTGGAGCCTCTAGTACAGCTTCCAAAAATTTATATCATTATGTGGATACAGGGATGTAACATTTTTGTTGGGATAACTTTAGTTTGATGTTTTGGTTTATTATTTCCAGAAGTTTTGAGGGGAAATTTTTATGGTTTTATCCATAAATATATAGATATAATAATCATATCACCTGCAAATACTGATTATTAGGCTCCTTTTCCATTTCAATTTTTAAATTTATTTTATTGCCTGATTGCTGTTGTTACAAACCCTCACTCACTATTATATACAAGTTGATATAATAACAATCCTTTCCTTGTGCTTGAACTCAGGAGAAATGTTTTCAGTTGTTCATCATTGATAATAATGCTTGCTATAGTTCTGTTATAGATGCCCATTACTATCTTGAGGAAGATTCCATTGAAATTAATTTTGTGGTAGTTTATTTTTATTTTTCACTTATTTATTTTTCTTGAATCTCTCTGAGATATAGTTGCAAAGTTGTTCATAATTGAGTTTCAGTACACAACGTTGCAACAACCATAGCCATTCCTTCACCAGTGTACACTTCTGCCCAATAACTCATTTTTCTGCTCCCAACACCATATCCTGCCACTATGGCAGACACTTTTCTTATTCTTTTTCTCTCTCTCTCTCTCTCTCTCTCTCTCTCTCTCTCTCTCTCCTTCCCTCCCTCTTCCCCCCTCTCTCCTTCCACTCTCTCTTATTTTCATTTTAGGCTATTTGGTTTGTAGTGCTATTACTGAAAGGGTATCATGCACATAATTTTATCTCCTCTCAGCATTGGGCTTTTGTGCAGAGCACTAATTTTCAGTTATCATTGTCATAGCAGTACCTTCTGTGTTCTAACTTCCACTCCCCTTTGGTTGCATGCTTCCTTCCATGGATGAGTCCTGGGGTATTATTCACATACTATGATTTTGTTTTATATCACAAAATCATTCTATGTTTGTTCCTTTCCTTCCAACTCATTTAACTCAACATATTACTTCATGTGCATTCATGCATAAGAAAATTTCAAGACTTCATTTTTCTAACAGTTGTGTAGATGTACCATAACTTCTTTACCCACTCATCTCTTCTCGGACACTTGGGTTGTTTCCAGATTTCGGCTATTACGAATAATGCTGTAACAGACATAAGAGTGCAGATGGCTTTTCTGCATTAGTTTTTCGTATATTTCCAGAAGAAGTATAGAAGATAAATTTCTTGTCTTTTAAGGAACTTCCATATTTCTTTCCAGAAGGATAAAGCAACTGGCCTTTCCACCTATAATTAATAAGAATTCCTCTCTCTCCACACCCAAGCCTGCACTGGTTCCTTTGACATGTGCCATTCTCTGTGGCAGGAGAGGATATTGCATTGTTGTTCTGATCTGCTTCTCTCTGATGATTAGTGATGTGCATCACTTTTATCTTCCTTTTGAACAATTGTATTTCTTCTTCGAGGAAGTTCTGTTCATCTCTTCTCACCATTTTTTGATAAAGTAAAACATATTTTATTTGGAAGTTTTTGAAGGTTAGGAGGGAAGGAAATTAAAAGAGAGAGGGAAGAATGCTCAAAAGAGAATATGGACTTCTCCAAGGGCAGAGAGAGCCTCTACACACACCCCACCTTAGCTATGAAAGCATAAAAATACATATCTCAAGAGGGGATGTTCCTTTTTATTATTCCAATAATCAATAAGTAGTGTCGGTCCCTATCTCTATTTACTTTCTATATATTCAGTAATATTTGGTCTGATGCAGTATGGTTATGGCAGCATTTTTTTTTACTTGCCACTAGCTGTATGATTATTTTCCATCCTTTCTTTATGAGCCTACATTTTTCTTGTGAATTTAGATATGTTTCCTAGGAGCAGTAAGTAAATGGACTCTTTTTTAATACATCAGGCCTTTTGGTTGGAGAGGTTAGTCCATTTGACATTTAAAAAAGATTTGACACAAATAAGTTATTTCTCATTTCTACGTGGTAATTTTAGATATTTTTGCCTTTAGATGTTTAAGTTTTGTAGATCTTTTACTATTTGTTCCAAGTGTGTATTTGTTTATCTAAGAATATTTTTAGATCTCCCTCAAATCAGAACAACACCTTGCAGGGTACAGGACACTAATTTAATCATTTATTTTTCTCCAGGTTTATTCTGAATATCTCGTTCTTTGTCTCTTTGTATGATTTCATATGAGACATTGTCATGCATTATTCTTTCCACTGTGTTTTATAATTTACTTTTCTTTTGCCACTTAAATTAATCTGTATTTTTGGTTCTTCCTCAATTTCACACTGTATAAAGGTTACAGTGTTTTTTGTCTTATGTCTTGCTATAATTCTACCTGAGTATGTTTTATTTGATATAACTTTCATCTCTTGAATTTGTGCATACGTCTCCCTCTGGTAATTGGGTAATTTTCAGCTCTTATCTTTTACACTTTAGTCTTTGTTACTCTTTTCCATTTTCCTTTTTTCATGTACTCCTATAATATGAGGATTGTTTGCTCTACTATTATCCATGAAATCATTTTTTCTTTTCTTTTATTTAAAAAATGCTTTTCTATTGCTGCTTCTCATATGACACTACCTTGTGTTTTTTCCTTCAAAATCACTGGTAAAGTTTTTAGCATTTTGACTTCTGTTTGGTGACTTCCTCTTGTTTTATGTCTTTCAAATCAACATCAAGATATTTGATAATATTTTGCACCATATTTTCTTTGAATTGATTGAATTTTCCTTCCAAGGTTTCCCTTCCTTTCCCCACCATCATGAAGAATTTTGCTTGAGGCCCCCTTGAATAGTGTTTTTATGGACTGAGGTTACCCCTGAATTTTTGTTACCTTGTGCCTTTGAAACTAATTTCCCTGGAGTTTTCTTTGTTCTTGGAGTTTCATGGGTGGATACAATAGATTTTCAAATGTAGGAAATTATCAGTGTAAGGAATGAAAAAAATAGAAGAAATATAAGAAAATAGCTTCATTTTTGGCATGAGAGATGATTTTTTGAGGGAGGGGTGAGGGAGAAAGCTTGCAGATGTGTAGAAACACACCGCTGTGTAGGGGTGGTCCTATGAAAGCTGATTGAGGTCTGAATACTTGATGCATTTCTGCACATTAGGCTGGGATGGATTGGAGGATGCAGAGCTGCCCTGGTATGAGGCCCTTTTCTTTTTAAAAAGAGAAAAGTGTGCTCAGGGATAATTTCTGTAGATCATTACTAGAGAAGTATCTCTGTCCATGTAAAGCACCAAAACTCTAAGGAGTAGCCAGAGCCTCCTCTCCTGACGTGAAGCCGGTTCTAGGGGTTACTTTGGAAACTGCCTTTTCCCATTGATGATGGTTCTTCTCTTCCCTTGGGAGAGGGAGTGGGAGAGGATGCAGTCTGAGTTGTTTATTGAGAAAAACAAGTGTACCAATTCGATGTCTATTTTTTTGAACAATAACTTTCCAGCAATTTTTTAAATTTTTTATTAGTGAAACACCATGAGTTACAGTTGTAGACTTACAATTTTTTGTGCTTGGGTTTCAATTATACAATGATCGAGTACCCATCCCTCCACCAGTGCCCATTCTCCACCACCACTAATCCCAGTATCCCTCGCATCCCCCCATCCCCCCAGTCCCACCCTGCCTCTGTGGCAGGGCATTCCCTTTTGTTCTCTCTCTCTTTTTGGGTGCTGAAACCACCTCCTCTTAACTCTGTGCCCCAGGGGACGCGGGGAGGCCAGTGGGGTCTTTCCAACCTGCTGCCAGTTTGCATTCTGCAGAAACAAGATGGGGGTCACCTCCCTCCATGCACCTGCGCCTGCACACACCAGCCCCCAGTCCTAGATAAGGAGGGTGGTGTGGTACAACCCAGGTGGGGGCAGCCTCAGGCAGGGGGAGGGGAGCAGGGATAGGTGGACAGCAGCACTTTCTGCCTCACAGATGGACCCTGGTGTGGGGAGAAGGTGACATTTCATTTGGAACATGGAAAAACCATTTCTGGTCAAGACATGAGTTTATTTATTTGCTTTGTGTGTGTGTGTGTGTGTGTGTGTGGTGTTTGGGTCACACCTAGCTGTGCTTAGGGCTGACTCCTGACTCTGCTCTGGAGTCACTCCTGGCGGGCTCAGTGGGCCTCTGTGGTGTTGGGGATTAAACTAGGGTCGGTCACATGCCAGGCAAGTGCCTTGGCCCCTGGACAGTCTCTCCAGTCAGCCCAGATCATTTTATTCTATTTTCTTTTTGCCTTTTTTTTTTTTTTTTGCTTTTTTTTGGGTCACACCCAGCAATGGTCAGGTTTCCTCCTGGCTTTGCACTCGGGAATTACTCCTGACAGTGCTTGGGGGATCATATGGGATGCCGGAGATCGAACCCAGGTTGGCTGCATGCAAGGCAAATGCCCTATCTCTGCTGTGCTATTGCTCCGGCCCCTATTCTGCTTTTGTTTTGGACTCTCAAGCAGTGCTCTGGAGGCCCAGGGGCTGCTCCAGGTGGTTTGCAGTAGCCCCTGGGCTGACAATTCCGTGCAAGGGCCTAAGGATATGGCCAGGACCACCAGAGTCAGCCTCCACCAAGGTGCTGGCGGGGGACCACACAATGCCAGGGAGCAAATTCTGTCCTTGCATGCATGACAACAAGCACCCCTGACCCCAAGCAGTCCAAGACGCGGCTTTGCAGTTCTCTCACCAGCCCTGTCACCTCCTGCTCAAATACTCCAAGCAGGAGGGGCTGCAGAGCCTGACCCCCCAGCCTTACCCCTGCTTACCTTGCTATCAGGATCTTGGTGGTGCCCACCCAGCAGCTGACACTTGAATTAATTTTTATTTTTGGGCTCTACATTCAGGAATTGTTACTGGTGGGTTTGGGGGACCCTATGGGGTGTTGGGGATTGAACCCGGGTCGGCTGTGTGCAAGGCAAGCGCCCTCCCCTGTGCTATCTCCCTGGCCCTGAAGCGTGGATTTCTGAGGCACTGAACAGCCACGTCTGTGCAACAGCATTGGCCGTGGCACCACATACCCACCCGGTAAGTCTGGGTCCACCCCCTCACAGCCCTGCTTCCCCTCCCCGTGTGTCTGCATGTGCACAGGGGTGTGTGTCTGAGTCTGTATGCGTGCATCTGTGTGTGCACGCGTGCCTATGTCTGCGCATGTCTCTGAGCGAGTCCTGTAGGCCTGTGTGTTTGTGTGTGATGACTATGGAGATAATTTTTACAACCCCAGAGGTGTTTGAAACCGGTTCCCCTCCCCCCCCCACACTTTGGGGCAGTGTGTCCTGGCGCAGGGGACCCTCCCAGAGTCACCCAGAGGTCAGAGCAGTGCCTGAGGCACTACTGGACAGGCTGGGCCCCAGCAGTGAGGAGGAGGGGGCTGAAGCCCCAGGCCCCAGGCCAGCTGGGGGGGTCATCAGTCCTGTGGCTCCACCCCTCCCCCCACTTCCCTGTCTAGCTCAGGAAGCTGGAGGAGGGGTGAGGGGTGCTCCATCACAGTCTGAGGAAGTGAAAGGAGACCCAGAAAGAAGGCGTCTCCCAGTGCAGGGCAGGGCGGGGCAGCTGACTCACCCCAGGGCCCAGGGCGCAGCCGGCCTCCCCTGTCCATCCTTCCCAGTCAGTGTGGGGCTGTGTCACCGCACACAGCCCCGCGCCCGGCCAGCTAAGCAGGGACTCTCCCTGAGTCTCAGCCTGGCAAACCCAGTTAGGCCCCACCAGGCATTGCTCAGGCTTACCAGAACATTTTGGAATCCTTCCTCCCTACACCAGTTTCCTGTGAGGACTCAGTTCTCAGTCTCTAGTCATAGATGGGTAAAATGAAGAGTGTGTGTGTGGGGGGGGGGGGGGTGCATCCCATATGTGGGCTCCTCCCGAGATGCCTTCGTACACTGGCTCCGGGCCACAGGGCCTGGGCTTCCCTGCAACAGAAACCCGCCTTCTCCAGGAGCTTCCAGCCTGGCCTTCCCAGCCCACCGCGCCCATGCAGGGCCCAGGCCTCATACCCTGAGATCCCCTCCTACCCTGCATGAGCCTGAGTGCTGGGCCAGGGGTCTGGGCAGGGTCTCAGGGGGGGGGCCCACTCCTTGAGGAGTGAGAAGAGAAGGGAGAGAGACTTGTGTACCAGTGTATGCACGTATCTGCAGATGGACGTATGTGCCCATGCATATGTGTGTGCCCATGTGCACGCATCCACGTATACATGCAGCCATGAATGTGGATTCTCGGGTGTGTTTGTGTGTGTGTGTGTGTGTGCAACCACCTACCCTGCAGCTCTCCGTGGCTTGTCACACTCTAGCAGGCCTACAGTCACCTCCTCCTGCCTTCCCCCCACCCCCCTCCACAAGGGAACCCCAGACTCACCTCTGAGAGGCTGTGGGGGAGCAGAGAAGGAACAAAATCCAAAGGGTTCTCTCAGTACGAAACCCCCAGTCGGCCAGGAGCAACAGTACATGAGGAAGGTGCTTGCCTGGCAAGGAGCCAGCCTGGGTTTGACCCCCAACACCCCCCCATGTCTCATCAGGAGTGACCCCTGGGCACAGAGCCAGAAATGAGCCCTGAGCACCACCAAGTGTGGACCCAACAAACAGAAATAGACAGAAAAGAACCCTCGAAATGTATAAATCACCAGTGAGACAAAAGGCGGCGGGGGCGGGGGGCGGCCGGGGAGCCCAATGCCTGGTCCTCCAGGACTGACCCCCAGGTGTGACCACACACCAAGGAGGGGAGAAGCTGGGACAGGCCACATCCTGGCGCGTGAGGCCCGGGGTTCAACCCCAGGCCCCGCAGCAGAGGCCCCCTGGGAGGCAGATGGAAATCCTTGCGAACTCCGGCGTGCAGAGGTGGAGCCGACGAGCCGAGTGTCCTCAGAGCGATGCCCGTCTGCTCTGTGTGCCTAGTCCAGCGTGCCTGTGAGAGGGAATGCCGCGTCCATGGGCACAGCACAGAACGTTTTCCAGGGAAGCAGACAGAGCATGCTGGGCAGAGATCAGGGACAAGCGCGACCGTGGGCTGTGGGTGCGGGTCTGAGGGCGACAGGGGGCTCTGGGGTCAGGAACGCCCCGACCTGGGATGTGGCGAGGACACCTGCTTCAGTCTGACATTCATGTCACTGAGTGTAAGGAGGCATCTCTTGAACCCAGCTCCCTCGCACAGGCTCCCACCTGCCCACGGGCCTTTACACACCTCTGGTGCCTTTCTGAGCTCTGCAGCCTTTCAGGTCTGAGCAAAAACATCACCTGATGGTCCAGAAAGCCATCCCCGATCACTAGAGGTTGCAGTGCTCTTGTGGGCCTCACATGCCAAGCCAATAATTAGAGGTGATTACGGGGTTACTTTCCCTCCCCACTCCACAGGCTGCGGCCACCACAGGCCACGTGTGTTTGTAATCACCGTGGGATCCCCAGCTCATTGGGGTTGTTTGTTTTTTGACCACACCCAGCAGTGCTCTGGGGTCTGGGAAAGGAGGGTAAATTAAGTCTCGGAAGGGCCCTGCAGTGTTGAGTGGATGGCAGGCCTGTGTTCCACCCACTGGGCTCTCCGGCCCTCTCAGGGCAGCCTGCTAAGGAAGTTTTTGCTTCCAGCACAGAGGTAGGGGGATAGGATGGGGGAGGGAAGGAGAAAGAGGAAGAAGAAAGGAAGAGGAAGGAGGAGAAAGGATGGAGAAAGGAAGGGAAAGGTGGAAAAAGGGAGGGGGAGGGAGGAAAGAGGGAAGGTACCTTGGTACAGCCCCTGCAAGCTGGTGTCTCTGCTTTGTGCTGTTGCTGAGGAGCAGGGCTCAGAAGGAAAGGCTGGACCAGCTCCAGGCTCACCTTCCAGTGCTCTCTGGGACATGTGTGGGGTGTCTGTGGGGTGACCGTGGGAAGGGTGCACCGGAAGTTCCTCGGGTCCCTAGCGGGTTCACCTGTTCTCCAGGGACTCTCCCGGTTGGTCTCCAGCCCCGCTCTGCAGAGCCCATAGGTTTGCATGGTCCATGGGTCAGGCAGCCCGGACGCAGTAGGGTTAGGGACACTGGCCTGGGAAGCCCACCCAAGTCTTATTCAGATGGGCCAGGAGTAGCTCAGACCTGAGGGGTCCCGGGGAGAGGCGCTGGCTGTCTGGGATCACACCCACTCCAGTGCCTTCTCACCGACCTGCTGGGTCAAAGGTCGAGGGCTGAGCTAAGGCCTGGCCCACAGGAATGGGGACCTGTGCAGACGGGGTGGGGAGCTCCGAGGCCCCCGTGACGTGACCTCCCTTTTGAAGCTCCTAAAGAACAGAGATGGGGGACACACGTACAGGCAGACACGAATTCCAGGTCCGCCTCAGGGTCAGTGTTGAGGCTATCAGGAGGCCACCAGGGAGCTTGTCAGAAACGGGGAGCTGGAGGCAAGGCCACATTGATCCCCACACCCAATATGGCCCCTCAACCCACCAGGAATGAGCCCTGAGCACAGAACCAGGAGTGAGCCCTGAGCACACCGGGGCGGTGTTGCCAAAGGAGAAGACAGACAGACAGACAGACAGAGACAGAGACTGAGAGAGGGAAGAAGGGAAAGGGGGAGAAAGGGAGAGGGAGAGAGGAGGAAGAGGAAGATTGAGGAGCACAGAGACTGCTTTGGTGAAGGCCGAGCTGCTCTGAGGGGCAGGTGTGAGGTGTGAGAGGCTGCTGTGAGGGGCAGGTCACAGGGCAGGAATGCAAGTGAGTCGCAGGCAGGGCGGTGGCAGTGGAGCAGCTGGCGCCAGGAATGCCTGGGGCAGGTGTGTCTCGGGGACAGTGGGCTGGGCTCCAGCAGGGACTTTGTCCCCTCCGGGTGAGTGTGGCTGGGGGCCCTGGAGGGGGCAGGAGCCTGGCCAGAGTAATGACGGCTCAGTAATGACGCCCAGTAATGACACAGTGAAGGCTTCACTTTCCCCTGCTCTGGCGTTGGGGACTTAGCAGGTGCCCAGGGGCAGTGCAGGTGAGCTGGTGTGCATGGGGGCTGCACCCGGGCGCCTCCCCAACCCCCCCCCGCATGCTCAGTCCAGCTGGACCCTTTTCCAGAGCAGGGGGAGAGGGTGGGGAGCCCGAGTGTGTCTCCCCAGGTCGGCCAAAGCCCCTGTTCCTGCAGGCTTGGCTGCCCCATGGCTGGCTGTGCGAAAGGACAAGGTTCCCAAGTCAGAGATGAGGCTGATGGGCAAAGGGCTGTGCCCAGGCTGGCACGGGGCCAGAGGAACAGGGCATCAATTTCTCCCGGGAGGGGAGCGGTGCAGGGAGCACGGGATGAGCCCAGCTTCCGGCCGTGCCCGGGTCAGAGGCCAAAGGGCCGCCTGGAGTCCACGGTGCACGCCCTCCGGAGCTGCATCCGGACAGCTTGCTGTTCCCGGGAGCAGAGGGCGCCCGGGGCGTGGGTCCGGGGGGAGCCGCGGGCCCAGCACCTGCACCCAGCACCGGCTGAGGGTCCTGCCGCACCCCTTCCTGGGAGGGCGGGGCCACGTGCGCACCCACACGCGGAGTGGGGGCGGGGCCTGGCCGGCCCGGAGCAAGGGGATTGGCACCTAGGCCTGTCCATCCAGGCAGGCACCCCCCCCCCCCGGGAATCACTGCCCGGTACGGCTCCCGGGGGGCGACCCCCGCGCGCCGCGGGCACTTGGGGATACCCGCGATTCCTGGGGTGGGGGGTCCAAGGCGTCAGAACGGAACCTTAGCCTGGCCCGGCCGAGCGACAGGAACGGAACCCGGGTGGGCCGGGGGGACCCTCTCCGTGGGGTGGCCGAGGGTGGGGGAGGCGGGTCGGGCCGGACCGGGCCGCGCTGCGTTGCTTATCGAGTCGCCCACGTGGCCGGGCGCGGGCCGGGCTGCGCGGGGGCAGATAAGCCCGGCAGGTCCCGCGGGGCAGGACGCGACCCCCGCCGCCCCCCGCGCCCGCCCCGCGGCCCGACTTCCTCTCCATAAAAGGCGAAGTTCGGGCAGCGCCCGGGGAGGGGGCCGGGCCCAGGCCCTGGCCCGCCCTCGCGGGTCCCCTCCTCCCGCGGGCCCCGATCGGATCATCCCGCTTCCGCCACCCCGCCCCCCGCCGCCCCACACGGCCCGGGACCCCCGGAAGCGGCCACGGAGCGCGAGGCCACGTGGCGCCGGGCCCCGCCGTCCCGCACGTCCCGGAGGCTTGGGGTCCCCTCCGCGCCCACTCCGGGCCTCTGGTCCCGCTTCCTGCCCCTTACAGCCTCAGTTTCCCCATCCGTCCCGCCGTGGAGACAGAAAGGGGCGCCCAGTTAAGTGCAGCCCCGCCCCCGGCGAGAGTGGGCAGCGCTCCGGCCCCGCGGGCGGGCGTCCCGGCCGCAACCTCAGTTTCCCTTTCGGTAGGCGCGGGAAGGGCTCGGCCGCCGGGCTGCGGGGGGAGGGGGCGGCCACGTCCGTAGCCCATGGGGCCGCCTTAAAAGGCAACGGTGGCGGGTCGGCTCCAAACTTAGTCATCTGGCCCCGCGGCTGCCACACTTCCTCCCCGAACTTCCCGTTCTAGCCCGCCTGAGGGGCTCTGGCCTGGAGGAGGGTCCCGGGCTGGGGGGCACGCCCCGCCCCCTCTTTCTGGGCGCTAAGCTTTAACTCCCTGGCGGCCAGACCGGCTGGCCCAGTCGGGATGGGGGACACTGACCCCCAGCGCCGCCTCTGGGGGCCTGAGCCTCAGTCTTAGTGTGTGTGTATATACATATATATAACATATATAAGTATGTGTTCTTTTTTATTTTGAGAGGGGCCCACACTTGGCGATGCATAGGGCTTACTATGGGCTCTGCACCCCAAATGGTCCCCTGAGCACTGCCAGCACTTATCCCTGAGCACAGAGCTGGAGTCAGCCCCGAGCATTGCCGGGTGCGGTTCCCCAAACAACAGAGTTCACAGATTGGAAGTTGAGCCCCCTTTACAGACAGGATGGGGGGGCTGTGCAGGCTGAGAGCTGGATGAGGTAGTCTGAGCAGGTGGGATGCGCCATGCGGAGCCCCGGGTGACTGAGTGTTCGGTCCAGGGCCCATGGCTCCCTCAGGCCAATGGCCCAGTTCAGCCTGGCCAGGAAGGCTTGTGTTTCTGACAAACGGGGTCAGCCAGTCCTGTGCCCTCCTTCCTGTCCTGTCCAGACTGTCTTGTCCCCAGCCAGGGTCACACTAGGTGAGGCACAGGCCACAGTAGCCGACTCCTGTAGGAAGTGGGGACGTGTTTGGAAGGTGGGTGCCAGCCAACTAGGCAGCTGCTTGGAGCACTGTCGGGGAGCAGGGTCCAGAGCACTGCATGAGGAGGGGTGGGCATAAGGAAGGGCTTCCAGAGGGACTGGAGAAATTGAACAGCAGGCGGGGCACTTGCCGGTGGCTGACTAGGGTTTGATTCTCAGCATCCCCGTAGTGTACCTGAGCCCCGCCACAGGAGTAAGCTGTGAGCACAGCTGGGCGTGGCACCACAAAACAAAAATAAAGAAACTCCCAAATACTGTCTGGGCTCTGTGTATGCAGCGCTGAGGAGCCTTCAGCACCCCACCTGTGGCGCCAAAACAAAAAGAGAAAGAAGAAGCAAAAGGCCCGTGATCAGGGCAAGGGGTGGAGGAAGGCCGGCTGGCAGCACTCGTGCTTGGGGGAATCAGAACCCAGACATAGGGCAGGAGCGATAGCACAGCGGATAGGGCGTTTACCTTGCATGCGGCCGACCCGCGTTTGAATCCCAGCATCCCATATGGTCCCCCGAGCACCACCAGGAATGATTCCTGAGTGCATGAACCAGGAGTAACTCCTGTGC
>JAOXYA010043855.1:0-12479 GCA_028565675.1 Sorex palustris | reverse complement strand
AAAAAGGAGAGAGAAAACAAAAGGGAATGCCCTGCCACAGAGTTAGGGTTGGACCGGGGGATGGGGGGTGGGAGGGATACTGGGATCAGTGGTGGTGGAGAATGGGCACTGGTGGAGAGATGAGTACTTGATCATTGTGTAACTGAAACCCAAGCACAAAAATTTGTAAGTCTAATGTATATATATATATATATATATATGTGTGTGTGTGTGTGTGTGTATTTTATTCTAAAAAAAACAAAAAGAAATATATTATTTTGGTTCTGCTTTGGATCAGGGATTGGAGTTCAGGATGGAAACACCCAAGATATGGTGGTGGGAAGGTGTAAAGGTAGTGGGATTGGTGTTTGAATATTAAATATAATCAAATATGGTGGACTAGTTTATGAAATAAAAAAAATTAAATGCTGAACTGTGGAAAAAAATGTGTTTATGGAAAACGAGCAGAGGAAAGCACATTTTTAGCAAGGGAGGAGGGTACCATGCAGGCCGGAGGCACCAGACGGAACAATAAACTGCCGGGTAACTTGGTCTCCTGATAAACACCCAATCCTATCTGCAAACCAAAGCCTGGGATTTCTGAGTAAGGGATCAAGCTGTCTTTATCTTAGGCTCTGGGAGGGAGGGAAGGGAGAACAAGATAAGGACCAGTGTCTCTGCCCAGCAGTCTTGCTTCTTATTTTTTGCATTCAGCTCATTTCTTTTGGGCCTGTTCCAATTGGATGTTAAAACCCCAGTTTCTACACCGAAGCTAAACCCCTTTCAAAGCGTTTCACTGTTTAAAAAATCTCCTCGTTAAAAAGCTTTTAGCCATTAGGAATCGTGGGTACGAGTGATGTAAAATGTATGTTGGTGTCTAAAGAAATGGGAAAATGTCTCACTGGCTTAGGTACGGTTCGGTCTCTTACATATTAAAAATTGACTTGTAGATATCAACGAATGCTTGGAAGATAAGAATGTTTGCCAAGGAGGAGACTGCATTAATACTGAGGGCTCGTACGATTGCACCTGTCCGGAAGGGTTCCAACTCAATGGCCACAAAGGATGTCGAGGTACTCTTCTCTCTTAAGTCTGTTGATAGGGGGATTTTGTTCTGTAGTGCTTCCTTGCCAAACTCTCTGGTTTTGCCACTTGCTTTGCGACTAAGAGAGCTAATTCAATTCACATTCTTAAGTTCTTTCTTGGTTCTGCCTCAGATACAGGAGATTCTTATTTTGACTACCCTTGGGTTAACTGAAATGAGTCTGTTTTGGAGTTGTGTCCTTATTTTTTTTAGATTTTAATCCTGTGATCTCCCATTCCTTGCTTTTCCCTCCATGGCCAGCCTTTATATTGAAGTCTAAATGGTCCTCTGGTGTGTTATTATTTTTGAAAAGTACGTTTCTGGGGCTGGAGTGATAGTACATTGGGTAGGGAGTTTGCCTTGCACACGGCCAACCCGGCTTTGATTCCCAGCATCCTATATGGTCCCCCCGAGCACTGCCAGGAGTAATTCCTGAGTGCAAATCCAGGAGTAACCCCTGTGCATTGCTGGGTGTGACCCAAAAAGAAAAAAAATAAAGAAAAATACACTTCCTTTTGCCCATAGCTGATACGTTTCTGTCCTTTTCCTGATTCATGTTTTGACTCTATATTTAGCTTCCTCTCTCTCTACAGCTCCTCATTAATAATCTAGTCACAACTATAGGAAACAGGATTTTATATAATTTTTTCCAAAGTGCTATTTAGTCTCCCCAAAGAATTAGCACAGTTGGGGTTGGAGTGATAGCCCAGCTGGACGGGCATTTGCCTTGCACACGGCCGATCCGGATTTGGTTCCCAGCATTCCATATGGTCCCCTGAGCACCACCGGGGGTAATTCCTGAGTGCAGAGCCAGGTGTGACCCAAAAAGCCAAAAAAAAGAATTAGCACAGTGGACACGATACCGGGAAGAACACCCCATCAGCCATATTTTAATTAAGCATTGCTCTGTGCTAGTCCCTGTAAGTATTTCATTTCATTCTTCCAGAATTTAAGAAATTATGTTTCCTAATATGTACCCAATATGCCAAATACCAGTAACAATGAAGGGTCTCATTCTCCTAACCCTGAAAGAGCCTTGAATATGGTACTTTTTAAAAAAATCTCAGGGCTAGGACGAAGGAGATGTTACTGGGGCCTACTCAAGGCAATCGACGAACAACAGGATGGTCGTGATTGTGACTGTGATGTTTCCTATATTTGCTGTGTGTAGGGGCTGAGACTCAAGAACGAATTAGAATTAATAAGTTTGCATTCCCCTAATAATTGAGATAGCTAAGGTTTTTTTCTCCAAACCCTCACCTCTCTCGCTGTATCAAGTATTATTATACGTGTCGCTGAAAGAAAGTGGGCAGTGAGATGAAGTGATTTTGCTAGTGGAACGTAGGAGACGTAGCGGACATGACACTGAAAACATCAGCCTTTTCATTTTCTGCCCCGGCACTGTTAGCAAGCCCTGGCTTCCCGCCTGTTTTCCTATAAATGGTAATTTTACTAAGCCATTTTTCCCTTTAGACAGTCACACTGATAGTTACCTATCCACAAATTTATTCTGATTTTTTACCAGTATTTTTTTCTATCTAACTGTTTCTTTGCCATTACGAAACTCTATCGTATATACTAATGTGCAAATAAAGGATGCTTGGATTTACTGGGTTTTTGGAGGGTGGGAATTTAGAGGCTCATAGTCGTATACAGTCGTCCCACAGTGCTCCATGGCGTGAGGATCGCTGTTCAGGCTACACCCACACTGGGAGAACTCATGCAGCTTCAGGGCTGGAACCTGGGTCCCTTGGCATGCACCCCCAATCCCCCAATCCTTGACGCATCTCCCAACCCGTGGAGTTCACCTTTATTTCCTTTTTATAAATGCTCCTGAACATCTATTACTTTTTTTTATTCCCAGTCATCATAAATCATCTCCTTTCTCAAAGATCCCAAATTACAATGTGTACATGTGTGTGGAGGGCGGGGGAGGGGGTGCCACACCCAGCGGTGCTCAGAGCTTATGCTTGGTTCTGTGCTCAGGAATCACTCCTGGTGGTGCCCGGGGAACCATAATCAGCTCTGGGGATTCAAACTCCGTCTGGACACATGCAAAGCCAGGGCCTTGCCCATCACTGTATTGTCTCTACAGGGCGGGAGGGGACACATCTATCAGTGCTCAGGGATCACTCCTGCTGGTGCTCGGGGGTACAAGGCCAGTGACCTACCGACTGTACTATATCCCTGGCTCCACCTGCCTTTTCTCGAAGGGGATGATGTGACCTGCTGTCCAGGATGTGTTACTAGAATCCCATTCTAGTAATTATCTACAGCATTGCCCACACCCAGCAATTCATCACTGAGACACCCAAGAAAGGGGACTTGGCCTCAAGGCCTTCTGATTTGCTTCTGAACCTGGGGTGTAAGTGCACTGCCACGCACCTCACTTGATGCAGTTACTTGCCATCACGCACCTCACTTGATGCAGTTACTTGCCATCATTATGCAATTAAGGTGGATATGAAGTCTTCCAGTTCTCCATTACTGAAATGAAATGTGCTTGATTGATTGCCATAAGAGAAGAATTATTAGAATTATTTTTAAATTCTCCATTTATGTGAACATACTTTCACATGGGGACTTGTGCATCTTCACAAGAATTTGAAAAAGATTTTGATTTATATTTTTTTAGAAAATAGCAGAACCTGATTGCTATTTTTACTGCACATTTTTTGGCTCACAAGCAATATTGTCTTTACGAAATCCTCTCTCACCACAGTTTTTGACCAAATAGAGGCAAAACCAAGACTTTTATAAAGGGACCATGATCTCATAGTGAAAATTTTGTAATTAAGCATCCCGAGTTCACTCACGTGGAACTAATTTCATCATGGGATCATTCCTTGTGTCCCTTTTTCTCTTTCAGACGTGCCTCTGCCCCACACATATGCTGTATTTTCTCAATCATTATTCAGTTGACTCATTTTCCACCACTTTAGAGGTTTCTGTTTTCCGGAAAAAATTAATATGTCTGCTGGAAAATTTAAATCCACACAAAGGAGCAGTATTTCTGAAGCAGCTTTAGTACCAGTTTCAAAATACTGCCCGGGACTCTCCATCTCCCCCTCTCTCCAGTGAGACTGTCAGGGCACCGATACTCACTTGTCTTAAATCCACCCTTTTTCTGTTCACTGAGACTCTTTTGTGATCTTTCTTCTTGAATTTAGTCTTTTGCTTCTGTCTCAAAACCCCATGATCCGATGAGCAACTGTCTGTGAAAGTCGAGATTTCAGAGGCCAGAGCGACAGATAGTACAGTGGGCAGGGCATTTGCCTTGCATGTGGTCAATCCAGGTTTCATCCCTGCCACCCGATATGGTCCCCTGAGCCCTTCCAGAGTGATCCCTCCAGTAAGCCGTGACACCATCAGGTGGCCCTGACCTCTTCAGAACTCCCAAAGAGTGTAGGTTCCCGCTCAATGCCAAGAATGTAATTGATGGCAGTGCTAATAGCTAGGAGACACAGTTGAATAACATTATTTTAGGCAGAAACTTTCAATCTTACCCAATAGCCTGAAGGTAGCACTATATTCAGGTAATTCCAGATGCAGGAAGGTATTTTCAGTTGGATGTATATTTGCATATCTTTTTTTCCAGCCTCATTAATGATGATATAAAGGCAGTGTGGAAATTTCCCCTTCATAGACTCGTTGAGAATGTGGCAGTTCTGTCTGAGATTCAGAACCCGCTTCAGTTTCATGTTTTGACTTTCACGGGCCAAGTTGTGCATTTCTGTGGCATCTTGGACCCACAAAAGAAACCCAGCTGAAATACAGTCTGGCTTTCAGCAGCGTTGCTAGCGCCTACTTTAGAAATGCCTCAATAAATACAACCAAATTGAATGCATATGTTTTCCTGGTTCCAGAGATTCATGTTGTTCTTTCTGAGCCGTATCCTGGAAAAAAGTCTGGGAATTTGTCTTCAGTTCCTGTCATCAAACGTTTTAGACAATTATTTGTTAATCACTGACTTTGCTTGAAGCAAGAGACAAATGCACATTATTTCTCTTGTGAAGTTGCAAAGCAGGCAGTTCTTAACACACCGCATGGAAACTAAAGGAGAAAATTGTCTCCAGTCCCCTCAGCCAGATAGGTAGGTCTAGGACGGGCGCCCCAGACCCGTGGAACCTCAGGGCACCAGTTGTCCAGGTAGAGGTAACTCACCGCGCCAGGTTGAAAAGAAAAACTGAAGTTATAGGCTAAGAGACGAGTGAGGTAGAATCAGTAGGAAGATATAACAGACAGACGGGCCTGGGGACTTGGTCGCGGCGAGGTGCTTCCCGGTGACTCCTACGAGACATCCAGTGGCAAGCCAGCTGTTGCTCCTTGAAATGCCTCTGAATTCGGGACAAGAGCAAACACGGGAGGATTGTTAGAAAAGTCTGAGGGATTCCTGCTTGGATTCTTATTTCCACACAGCAAGGAATGGGCCTGTAGGGTCTGGATTACATGGCACGTGGAAGAGTATAGAGCTGGGTGATCACCAGGAAATGGCAAAGTATATGATAGCGTCCAATTTCTGTTGCATAACAAGATGCACAGGGCATGAGAGATCAGCCCTGGAGAGGCTGAATGCAGGGAACAGATGAGTCACTGAGGGGACCCCAGGGTCAACGTGCCCCTCAGTTCGCTAGGTGGGGTGCCTAATCTCTGCCTTCCTGCCGTTCCCACGGAGCACGGTCATAAGCCCTTTTGGTTCCTGCCCATTTGGCAAACAGGATCTAGCCAGGGCCCCGGCCCATTCAACCTGCACCTAACAAGCGCCCAGCAAATGCCATTAATTGAATGGAAGATCTAAGGGGGGTATTGAGAATCTCCTTCGAAAAAGACCAAGTGGGGGGGCAGGGAAATGGCTTTGGTGGGGCTACTACCTTGGAGGTCTTGGGGACCTGGGCTAGTTTTCATGCCCCCAGTTGGTTAAGAGAATCTTCGCCTCTGATTAACAAGCCATGGAGAATGGACACAGCTGAGGAGCCGTGGCATGGATAAGCCCATGCTGGTAATGTGCTGCGTCAGCAGTCAGGAGGAAAAAGGGACTCTGGGCTCCTCCAAGAGCGTCAGTGTAATTGTGAGGAACCCCGCTGAGTAGGAAGGTTGGGAGTGCCCCAGAGCATGCTGGGATGTGTCAGTACCCACGGCAACAGAGAACCACCCTTGGTATTCCTTAGGTCGTCAACCTGGGTGCAGTTCACCATCAAAACTAAGATGTGTGGTTGGAAAGAATGTTTCTCTTATCCGTGTTGCTTAACACATTTTGGCATTAAAGACAGCCAGGCCCTGGGCATGAAGGGCACCGGCACACCTTGTTGAAGAGGAGCCCATGGAAGCAGACCAACAAGTTTGATTACAATATGGTGTGGTCAAGGGTGAATCACAGAACCCTAAATTGTGTGTGAAACCAGAAGTGGGGCTGGAGAGATAGTCCAGTGGGCAGGGAGTTTGCCTTGCACACAGCTTGACCTGGTCAATCCACCGATCTCTGCCAGGAGTGATCCGTGAATACAGAGCCAGGAGTAAGCCCTGAGCTCTGCTGGCTGAGACTCAATGCCAAAAAAAAAAAAAAATTAAATGAAGCAACTCACCCTCTTCATTGATTACTTTTGTTGTCGCAAAGCTATGCTAGCGATAACCCTCTTGGTCTTAAAGTTCTCTTTTTTCTAGCATTGCATTTCTGTTCTCCAGTTTCAACACAATAGCACTCAAAATTTCTTTCACTTGTATATTTCATAGACATTTGTGAAGTGCATGTAGGAGCCAAACACTTATATTTACAAGACAAAAGAAGTCATATATATCCTTAAGAAACCTGCATCCTATGGGAGTGGAGAGATAGTATGGGAGGTCAGGTGTGACTGACCTAGCATGTGACTGAGCCCAGTTGGTGCCCTGGTCCACTAAGGACCAGCTGGAATAGCCCCTGAGCATGGCCAGCTGTGGCCCCAGCTCCCCCCACCTGCCTCTAACCACACCCCGTTTGGCGGCTTCATCTGATTCAACCCGAATAGTATCTCATTGGTAAGAATTCATTTCCTGTCTGGCCTATGGTCCCCTGTGGCTGCACACGCAGTAAATGGCCCCGTTTTTCAGTAATAGCAAGTGTAATCGTGTATGAAAACAAAACCACTTGTTTGGTTGATTCAAGTATACGTTCCTTTTCCCCTTTCAGATGTTAATGAATGTGAACAAACTGGGCTGTGTGGTCCTCATGGGGAGTGTCTGAACACCGAGGGTTCTTTTCACTGTATCTGCGAGCAAGGCTTCTCCATCTCCTCAGATGGCCGCGTGTGCGAAGGTAAGCCAGATCCGAGCCTGAGAAAATCACACAGCGAATGCACCATAACGCAGAGGGGAGATGCTTCCTGTTGAGGGGCCCAGACACGCAGGACGCTGAGAGCCTCCAGCTTGGAGACCTCAAAACTGGTTTTCACGGAGGTGACCCGTGCCTGAAGTCACAAGCACAGGGCTTGCTGGGAGGATTGTGCTAGACAGCCCAGGTTGGCATGCCCAACTCACCAAGCCATCTTCCCTGCGCTTGGACACTGAGTCGGGAGGTGTATGTGTGTGCTTGGCCTGATTGTAGGTGCTAACAGTACAGAGGAAACAATGGCGGTCTTGGAAGGTGACAAGTCCACCTGTTTTCACGGTGCTCTTCATAGAGGGTCTTAGTCATTCTGTGTCTGAAAAGGATTTAATAATTTCATTTTAATTATGAAATTTAAAATGATGAGAAGAATCTCCCTTGATTTCTCAGATCCCCTGGGCCCAAAGACAGGATCTTTCCTCCCTTATCGGTATTTATTACCTCCTGAAAACAAACAAAGTTCTAAGACTAGAGATGACATCGTCCTTTCCCATTTGTGGCAACCTGTGTGTGTTTGCGGGTTTGTTTACAACAACAACAAACTGAGTGGATTCCTCTCATAAGATGGGGGTGCTTCCAGACTTAGCATAGCTTGAAAAGTGGGCCATCTTTCATCTGGGTGTTCATGATTAAGCTAAGCTGAAGATACCTTCGTGACCATGATTTCAATCCTTCTGAGAATCTAGGCTATCAAAACCCAACTCTGTTTTAAAGGAGTGAAGAGCAGAGGATCTGGATGGGCCTAGGACGACACGTTCTCTGCTCAGGAAACCTAACGGAGCAGGAAGTGTTTGCTCTCCTGACTTTGCTGCGAACCCGAACCATAGGATTCAGGGTTCATTGGAAGCAAATTACATGGAGAGAAGGAATCTGACCACAGAAGATGCGGACGATTCTGGGACTTGCTCCCCTGCTGAGCTAACACTCCACTGATATTAAATTCGGCTTTGCAGGAGAGAGCGAGCAGGGTGGGGTTTGAAAATCAGATTGTAGGATTGAGAGGGTTGTGTGTGTTGGGGGGGGAGCAGGCAGGGAGGAAAGATAGGCAGGGTTCAAAAGTTGGAAAATGGAGAAAAACGTCACCCAAAGAAGATGGCCACGAGAGATTTACAAGTGCCTCCATTTCCCATGGTCTGCGTTTCAGGGTGCTTCTTTCTAACGCTCTGAGAGTAGGTGTGGGTGGTGGTAACAGCCTCCGGGAGAAACGCTGGCCTTCCTAGCTTCGGGGAGAGGTACTGTGTTGGGGGAGGGAGCTGATTCCCACCGGTCCCCACCTCAAGAACCAGTTGCCTCCGACGGTGAGACCCAGCAGATGGGTTCCCATGTTCCCATGTGAGGTTGAGAGTGTGAAACCCATTCTTGGTTTGATGCAGTTGTGACCCGGTTCGTGCGTTTCCAAAGGTTCTGGCTACTCTTTGACAAGGCGCTTGGAATTCAAATATGTCAGCTCCATGCCCAAGACTCGTTAGGCTCATGTTAAGAACAGGGTGTCTGAGAGTGGCCTCCTGGAAGCCTCCCCCAGTGAGCACTCCTGGAACTTTCCAGAATCAGTCCGCCGCCTTTCTCCTGGGGGCTGCTGGTTCGCTGCCCTTCCCTCTGCTGGCTTTAGTGGGGACGTGGTTCCTCCATCCTCCTAGGGGTCAGGCCCCAGGGTTCCATGAGGCTGTGGAACCCCCTGCTACACTGTGGGTGGTGGGTGGGTGACTTGTTAGGACCCAGGGGGCTGGCAGATCCCCCCAAGCAAGTGTGGCAAGAGACAGCCACCAGCCAAGGGCAGGCGGGTTCATGCCTGGTCTGTCCCCCCCCCCCGGGCTAGAAGGATGCCAGCAGCAGGCACAGTTCCCCCCTGAAGAGCGCACTGTGGCCGTGAGCACCCCAAGAGAAGGGCGGATATTTTGAGAAATCGGCCCATCCCCCTGCAGCCCTGCAGACCTGGGGGTGGGGGGGAAGAAAGGTCTTGTTTTATTTGTTTCTCCCACCTAGATGGGTGAGAGCAGGTTGGGGGGCAGCTGGTTTGTTCCTGCCCTTCCGGAGGGGGGGCCCTCTCTTGACAGGCTGTTTCTGTTTCCTCTGTCCTTGCCCGCCTGATGCCACGTTCCCGGCAGGGCTGGGGGATGAGCCGACGATCTGGGGTGAGGAGCGCGTGTGTGTCTGCAGCCGCAGGACGTGGCTCTGCTCTGTGGGTGTGGTGAGGACAGGGCACCCCGGGAATGTGCATTGGACGTGGGTTTTCCTTTGTGGTCCTGTTAGGGTCCGTGATCTGAGGAGCAAGACAGAGTCGGAATGCGAGCAAAGAAGTTCTTGATTCGAGGCAGGCATACGTACTGGTCAGCCAGGGTCCCTGCACAGAGGGCGACCCCATCTCCTTGCAAACGTCCCCTGTTATACTTTACTTGGGTTCAGACCTTTCTGCCTTGGGTGGTCCCTCCCAGGACCCTTGGGTCGTGTTTGTTCTTGATTGGCTTATCCCTTCCTGGCTGCCCTCACCTGCTGACTCTGATCACCCAGTCTGACTTCCTTTCCCCATTTTAGGCGACAGTGTACCACTTTTCCTTTTATGGTCCTGCACCTTTACTCGGACCGGAGTGATAGCACAGCAGGTAGGGCGTTTGCCTTGCACGCAGCCAACATGGACAACCCGAGTCTGATTCTTCCGCCCCTCTCCGAGAGCCCGGCAGGCTACTGAGAGTATCTCGCCCGCACGGCAGAGCCTGGCAAGCCACCCGTGATGTATTCGATATGCCAGACACAGTAACAACAAATCTCACAATGGAGACATTACTGGGCCTGCTCGAGCAAATCGATGAACAACGGGACGACAGTGACCGTGACCTTTACTTACTCTTCTGCTTTCCGAGAACTTATGCTAGTGATCGTGTTCGCTAGGTGAAAGATAAACCCGGATATCCTGTCCACTGTGCCTGCTTAGATTTAAATCGTTACCATGTGGGACTAAGTCTAATATGGAGTCTCTCATGTTCTTGTAGCCTTTCGGTCCGTACGTGCGTCCTGCAGGCCAGAGACAGGACCCTGTGGGCAGGTGTTTTTCTAAGCGTCCTCTCTCTCCTCCTTCCTGCCACAGTTGGGTCTTGAGTGGCAAAGCAAAAGACTCGTTTTCCTTCTTGAACTCCCATCACTGTTTTATATCCCAATTCAGATCTCCACTGACTTTTTTGGGGGTGTGTGGGGGGAGGGGGGTCACGCCCAGCGATGCACAGGGGTCACTCCTGGCTCTGCACTCAGGAATCACTCCTGGTGGTGCTCAGGGGACCCTATTGGATGCCGGGAATCAAACCTGGGTTGGCCACCTGCAAGGCAAATGCCCTATCTGCTGTGCTATCACTCCAGCCTCTTAAAATGTCTTTAAGAGGAGGCCAGTGAGGGCCAATTGGGAGGTCAAGCCTCCTGCCTCTCCTGGTTCAGTTCCAACCCCAGCACTGCAGATGGCACATCCCACCGCCAGGGATCGGCCCTGGGCACAGACCCAGGAACTGTCCCTACACGCCCGAGAACGTGGCCCCCAGACAAATATACAAAAATCTTCTGGGGAGAGGGACCAGAAGACGGCTTGGTGACTGGGAACGCCCAGGGCCTCGTGCGAAGCTGCGAGCCCTGTCCCCAGTCTCACCTGCTCCACTCGAGTTAGCTGAAGGCAGGCATGCACTATTAAATTTTTTTTATAATTTATACTATTTTTACTCAAGTATAAATTTAAAAATGTATACTGTTTTTATTCTAAATGGCTAGAGCTCAGCTCAGATTTTTGCCACATTCTCAGGGAAATTTCTTCAAAATTTTAAAGAAACCAAGGAAACAGAAGGCTGGTTTAAGCGCCATAGATGATGAGGATGAGACTGGATTCAGACTTTGCTCACAAGGCAAGCGGCTTCCTGGGAGGACGAGACCCCAGAGTCAGAATGACGTAGGAGCCCAGTATTGGGGACATCCATCCACATACCTGGAAAAAGGCATTTTTAAAACCCTAGAGTTGCACTTCTACAGTCCCTAATTTTCCAGCAGGAAGAAAATGCCAGATCTTTCCATTTCACGCACTGAGCCCCTGCCCCTGAGGTCTTAGCCGTTCCCACTGTTTCAGACTGAGGATGTGCTTTGCGTGCTCCCAGTGATCAGATGATCAGTGTATGTCCCCCACCCCCCAATCAAGAACTACAAGAAGGGGCTGGAGTGATAGCCCAGCGGGGAGGGCATTGGCCTTGTGTGTGGCCGACCCAGGTTCGATTCCCAGCATCCCATAGGGTCCCCAAACACAGACAGGAGTGATTCCTGAGTGCAAAGCTAGGAGGAACCCCTGTGTATTGCCGGGTGTGATCCAAAAAGCAAAAATAAATAAATAAATAAATAAAAAGAACTACAAGAATGAAAAGGAAGTTCTAGTAACAGCCAGGCTGAACCCTTAATCCCTCCGCACTTAGGGTTCCATACCTGTCAGTCAGCCCCTTCCTGGGTCCCTGTTACCTGCCAGTCACCGCCTGCTCCCTGGATACCTGTTCGGCACCATTCCTGGCTGACTCCCCTCAGCTCCCTTCAAAGGGGCCATAGAACCCTGCAGGGGTGCGGTGAGTCACCAGGAGAAGTGTTTCTTCAAGGCCACAGGGAACAGTGAGATCAGACGGATGAAACCAGTGGTTCCAGCTCTGGGGCTGATCTCAAGCTCGAGGAAAAGCAGAGAAACACCGGGAGGGCTCCTCTGAATCCAAGAAACGCGAACAAAGTGGGCGTCCGCCTGGTTTTGTTCCCAGACTTTTCGGTCCATGTCCTGTGAGCAGCGGGAAAGAACGTCTGGACCCTCGCTGCCCACGCTCCTGGCTGGCAGCGGGAACGCTCTGTCTCTTGCGGGTGGGAGAGTCGTTTTGGAGGCGATGTGGCCCGCAGTAGGGGAAAAGCACCCAGCCACAATCATAGGTCACAGCTGGCCGCTTGGCGCAGAGTTTCAGGGTTTGGCAAAGGTTCAGGGTAAGGGGCTGGAGTGATAGCACAACGGGTAGGGCGTTTGCCTTGTACGCGGCCGACCCAGGTTCGATTCCCAGCATCCCA
>JAOXYA010043827.1:0-12480 GCA_028565675.1 Sorex palustris | reverse complement strand
GTGGAGGGTGGTCTCAGCATGGTTGTGGCTGGTTCTGGAGGTCTTTGGCTGCTGGGGCTCTGGTCAGGGCGGGGAGGGAAACTCAATTCGCCCCCCTCCAAGGGGCCCCGGCGAGGACAGTTATTAGTTATGACTTAAAAAAATATTGATAGTTGAGATTTAGTCATATAATATTTCTTTTTTTTTTTTTTGGCTTTTTGGGTCACACCCAGCGATGCACAGGGGTGGTTACTCCTGACTCTGCACTCAGGAATTACTCCTGGTGGTGTTCAGGGGACCACATGAGATGCTGGGAATCGAACCCGTGTCGGCCGCATGTTAGGCAAACTCCCTACTGGCTGTACTATCACTCCAGCCCCAAGGCTTATATTTCAACACCAATCCCACCCCCCACTGTCAACTTCCTCTACCAGTGTTCCCATATTCCTTCCCCACTCCACCCCCCCTTCCCTATTTTATTTTATTTTATTTGTGGTGCTGAGTCTATAACCCAGGGCTTCACACATACACACCACAGAGCCCCACCTAGGTACTAAAAGGTTGCCAGTTCTTTCTTTTTTAAAAAAAATTTTTTTGAGGGGTGGGGGGTTGGGGTCCACTCGGTATTATTTAGGGTTTACTCCCAGATCTGTGCTCAGGGCTCACTCCTGCTGCTGTTCAGAGGACCACGTGTGGTGCCTGGGCAGGGACCGGGATCTGTCACATGCAAGGCAGTTGGTTTCTTTTCCTCGATTCTGTCTTTCTCCCATTTTCTTTGGGGTGTGGGGAGGATCCTCTTGGGGCCTGGCCCAGCCCAGCATTTGGCAGTCTTGGTCCTGCAGCATCACATAGAACTCTGCTCTCCCTCCTGTATCTGTGTCCCTCTGCTCACTGAGCCACCCCTGGCTTCGGGTGACTTTGCCCCATCCCAGCTGTGTCCCTGCAGCATCTGTCCTCAGATCAGCCTGACCTGCAGATGCTTCCAGGGTCTCCAGTGGAGGCCTGTCCTTCAGGCTTCCCCCAAAGGCTTCCTAGCAATGAGAGCTCGGGGTTTGCAGCTGGCATCCAGGAGCTCTCCTGCTGGCCAGCCTCCCAGGTGACCCAGGTCCCTCCTTCATATCTCAGTTTCTCTGAGCAGAGCACCTGCCCTGGGGCCAGAGCACTAGCACGAAAGGGAAGGCATTCTCCTGAGCTCAGCCAGCCCAGGTCTGACTCCTGGCACTGTGAGGGTCCCCTGAATACTGCACAGAGCACAGCCGGGTGTGGCCCCCAACTTCACCTCACCCCCAGCTCCTGGCCTGGTTGGTGCCTCGGCCTCTTCACTCTCCCGCTCCTGCCCCCTGGCCTGGCCCACAGGTGTCCTCCCTGGGCAGCGGCAGTGACCACGTCATGGACGCCATCTCCCAGTGCGAGCAGTATGCCAAGGAACAGGGCGCCCAGGAGCGGAACGCCCCGTGGAGGCTCTTCTTCCGCAAGGAGGTCTTCACACCCTGGCACAACCCCTCTGAGGACAGCGTGGCCACCAACCTCATCTACCAGCAGGTGGTGCGTGGGGTCAAGTTCGGGGAGTACAGGTGTGAGAAGGTGAGTGAGCGCATCCAGGTGTTGCTTGGGGGCGGAGGTGGGGGCCAATTCCCAAGGCCTTTGAAGAAGAGCTTCCTAGGGGGATGAGTGGGTGGGGGCTTCCTGGCTGCTGTACTGAGCAGACACTGCTTGCAGACCTGCTGGCTGTTGGGTAGTACACACTCAGCTATCAAAGCCCTTGTTGGTCCCCATCCAGCAGCGTTGCCCTTGGAACGATAGCACAGTGGTAGGGTTTGCCTTGGCGTTTGCCTTGCACGCAGCCAGCCCGACCCATCTGGGTTCGATTCCTCCGCCCCTCTCTGAGCGGAGAGCCCGGCAAGCTACCGAGAGTATCTCGCCCCCGGCAAAACCTGGCAAGCTACCTGTGACTATTCAATATGCCAGACACAGTAACAACAAGTCTCAAAATGGAGATGTTACTGGGCCCGCTAGAGCAAATCGATGCTACAGTGCTACAAAATTACAAAGATACTTCTGATTGAGTTTCAAGGTATACAATATTCCAACACTAGTTCCTTCACCAGTGTCCACTTCCCTCTACCAGTGTCCCCGGTTTTCCTCCTGTCCCCCAACCGGCATCTGTGACAGGCACCCTATTCCTCCTTTCAGCTTTCCATCCCCTCCAGAGTGACCACGGCCCTCCACCAATGTCCTATTGTTCCCTTCCCAGACCCCTATCCCCCCATGGCAGACTTCCTGCTGGAAACCAGTTCTGCTTTTTTGCTTCTCTTTGGGCATGAGTTATTCCCCTACCATGATTCTTTATGTCCTGCATGTGAGAGAAATCATTCTGCATCGGTTTCTCTCCCTCTGACTTCACTCAGCACGATTCTCTCCAGACACAGCAGCAGATTACATGACTTATCTGTTTTTATGACAGCGTAGTGCTCCACTGTGTAGATGTACCATGGCTTCTTTACCCACTCATCTGTTCTTGAGCACTTGGGTTGTTTCCAGATTCTGGCAATTGTGAATAGTCTACAATGCACATAGGAATGCAGATGGCTTTTCTCCTGTGTATTTTTGGGCCCTTGGGGTATATTCCAATAAGTGGAATTGTTGGGTCATATGGAAGCTCAATTTCAAGGTTTTTTTTTTTTTTGAGGAATGTCCATAGTGTTATCAAAAAAGGCTGGACCAGTGGACATTCCCACCAGCAGTGAATGAGGGTCCCTCTCCCCTCATCCTCATCAATGCTGGTTGCCAAGAGCCTTTTTATTTTTTATTGAATCACCGTGAGATAGTTACAAAGCTTTCATGTTTGAGTTTCAGTCATACAATGATCAAACACCATCCCTCCACCAGTGCACATTTTCCACCAACAATAGCTCCAAATATCCCCCGACCCCCCCCACCATCCCAACTCTCTCCCTACCTCTATGGCAGACAATTTCCCTCATTCTACTTATGGGCATTACGGTTTGCAATACGGATAATGAGAGGCATCACATTTGGTCCTTTATCTACTTTCAGCATGCATCTCCCATCCCAAACAATCCCTCCAACCATCATTGATTTAGTGATCCCTTCTATATTCCAGCTGCCTTCTTTCCCAGCTCATGAGGCAGGCTTCCGACTGTGAAGTGATATTCCTGGCCCTTGTGTCTACTGTCCTTGGTGTCAGTCTCATATTGTGTTATTTTATATTCCACAAAAGAGTGCAGTCATTCTATGTCTGCCCCTCTCTTTCTGACTCATTTCAGTTAGCATGATGCTCTCCATGACCATCCACTTATAAGCATTCATTTTCTTTCTTACATGTTTTTTTATAAGTACAAAAGACATGTGGTCTTTGATCTTCAAAGAGGTGCTTTTCCATTGCAAGTTCAATGGAATATAATGGATGGAAGAAATGTATTTTTCTTCTTCATCTCCTTGTAAATATTTCAGACCAGAAGAAAGGGCAGACAGAATGCTTTGGATGTGAATTTTCCTTTGGCAATATGACTTAAGCAAAATGTTTTAATATTATTATAATAAAAATTATGTTTAAATATTCTTTTATGAGAATATATTATACTTTAATTATTTGTACCTTATTGCAAAGCATAAGAGGAAATTAAATTCTGGCATTAAAATTTCTCAGTAATAATATTGCCCTGGATGAGCCACTTATACCCTCAAAGAAAGAAAATATAAACATTGTAAGTTTAAGTGTTAGGTTGGAGAAGTTCCTGGCCTTTCCTGAAAAAGAGCCAGAGGACCCTATTCCACTCTCATAAAACTGTCACACTGTCAATATCTCCCATTGCTCATCAATTTGCTCAAGCGGGCCCAGTAGCATCTCCATTGTGAGACTGGTTGTTACTATGTTTGGCATATCAAATATGTCACGGGTAGCTTGCTGGCTTTGCCATGCAGGCGAAATACTCTCGGTAGCTTGCTGGGCTCTCCAAGAGGGGCAGAGAAATCGAACCCGGGTTGGTCAGGCTGTCAGTGCGCAAGGCAAACGCCCTACCCCTGTGCTATCACTCCAGCCCATCCATTATTTGATTTTTATAGAACTATACATTTTATTACTAAATATTCTGTTATTTCATATTTACAGCAGGTATAGTTAAAAAATTTATGTCTCAGTTCTCATTTGATCTTTATTGCGTAAATAGCCAAGCTATTCACTGGAGTTCCCCAAAGATCCTTCACCTGTGCTTGCACAGAACAATTAAGGTGTGAGTCAGCCAGGTTTGTATATCATCATTCCTCATTCCGTAAGAAAAAAAATCATCTACAGCATTTTTGTTGTTGCTGACGTGTGGAGGTTTGGATCACACCCAGCAGTGCTCAGGGTTTACTCTTGGCTCTGTGCTCTGGGATCCCTCCAGACAGTGCTCAGGGAACCGAGGCGTTGCGGGAATTGAACAATACTGTCTCTCTGGCCCCAAGTCTCCTTTGAACACAGGCTTGTCTGTGTGTTGTGGGGGAAGATCACTGCCCACGTGCGTTTGGGCCTGCTCCTGGCTCAACCCTATCATACTGTCCTGTCTCTATGACAGCAGTCGTACATATTACTTAATATTAGCTCATTCTATTGGATGTCAAAAATCAGGAAGAAAATGTCCTCGATATTTTCAAAATTGTTTTGGCTGTCCTCGGTCCATAAACTATCTGTTCCCACAGACATTTTAGAATCAGTCAAGGATCTCAGCCAACTCAGGAGAGAGGACAGAAAGGGCAGGAGAAGAGGAGGTGAGAAAATGACAGAGGAAGAATGGAATGGGAAAGAAAGTGGACAGAGAGTGTATGCTTGTCCTTCTCCCCACCCCGGCCCCTGCTTTCAGTTCATTATGTAATTTACCCAGTTTTACTGAGTTATAATTAGATGACCATTATTTAAGTTTAAGGCGTACAAGTGTGTTGGTTTGATGCATTTATATATTGCGAAGTTATTACCACCATAACATTGGCTATTTCCTCTGTTCTGATAATAGCAGCCATTTGTTTTTCCTCGTGACAGTATTTAAGATCTTCTCTATTAGCAGTGCTCAAGTATAGGATACAATATTATTAACTATGATCTCTGTGCTGTGCATGAGAGCCCAGAACTTGTCTTAAGTAACTAAAGTTTGTATCTTTGCCCCAGTATGTCTCTATTTCTTCTACCACCCGCCTCTGTCCAGCAGAGTAGTTAAACTTTAACAAATATTTGTTAGAAGTAATCTTGATCAGGTACTATGGTAGTTATAGTTATTCATGAACTAGTTCTTATTCATATTTCTCAGTCTTCTAAAGAAAATATACTCACATAAATGAAATGGCAGTAAAATATGTTTGAGTACAAATTGCTATTTGCATAAAGCTTTATTGAGCACCAATAAATTAATTTAGCTTGATTGGGAAAGGTTTCATGGTAGTAATTCATGGAGGATCTGGTATGTGAACAGGGAAGAATTTAAAGACATCGTTGGACAAGGTTTGGGGGCTGTCAATGTCGGCATTTTCAGACAAAGTGAACAAAGTGAAGATCACTGGAATATACCAGGGTCTGTGCTTTGATATGTGCCAGTCACAGAAGTGTGATGTGTAAATCAGAATTTCAGTAGTAATAAATAAACAACAATTAATGGCACCAGAAGCATCTTTTGCATATGGGCAAGGCACAGGGAATTTACTCTCATTAGTTGTCTTAAAATTATCAGTAGTTAGATTTTGCTGCACCAGAACCTGGTTCTGCTTATTATCATCTTCAGGCTGATTGCAAGTTGCATTCCCGTGGGATTCTACAATCGCCTCCCCACTTTGGGGGCAGAATAAGAAAACAACAAACAGATCTCTGTATGGACACAGGGCATGAACATCATCAGTGATTTGCTCCAGATATTTGATTGACTGGCCTAGGCATCGTGTAATAGCATAGCCAATAAGTCTGACAGTATTCAGCATAGAGAGGCCGGCTTGCCATTTTCATTTAATTTCCATTTGATCCATGAATTTTTATGTTAGTAATACTCATTATATGGTTCATATATTTAATATAAAACCTCTACTCCATCTCTTTATCTTCTCTCTTTATCTTCTTCCTTTATTTCCTTCCTTTCTTCCTTCCTTCCACCCTCCCTTCCTCCCTCCCTCCTTCCCTTCTTTCTTTTTCCCCCTTGAAGAATGATCTTGCCAGATTATAGAAAATTATAGAAACACATATGGAATTTATTGTTGAAGCTAGCTATCATGGTAGATTCCTTTAATTTAAAATGGGCTTGACTGTTTACTGTTCAGAATAGGATGCATCAAATCTTTTTGATGCATGCCTGGTATTCCAATATCTGTACACAGGGAGTAGAGCCTGTATGATATATTCTGTGCATCTTTGTACTTTCAGTACCAATGATTCCCCTTTTCTGTGTACAGAATCCATTGAGAAATCTCTAGCAATAAAATATAATAGTCTATTTCCCACCCAAAGCTTGTAGATGGAGAGCTATCTATTCCTAGGCTCTAGATTTGTGTTATTACTACATATAATTGAAGATACATTAAAATTCATTGAAACTGTATTTTCTCTGGAAAACATTACAGATTTGAAGGGCATAGGAGACTGGGCAGGCTTGTTAGTAAGCAGAGAGTTTGAAGAATTGAATGGAAAAAGTTAAAATTCTTAAAGTAGAACAGTCATTATTTATTAGGATGTGAAATTATCCAGGTACTATCAATATTTTATGTGACTGATCAAACTTTTGCTCACAGTTCACACCCAGATTTTCTTACGTATTTTATTCTACTTCAAGATACAATAAGTGAATTATTTAAATAATGACATATTACCATTTATTGAGAATGTACCTCATGCCAAGCCCCATAATTGCATTGACTCTGACCCTTTTACATCTATATGCAAAGATAGCTTCAATCTCTTTTTTAGAACTGTGGCTCAGAAGTGAAGCAAGTTACCCAAATTTGCATGACTTGTCAATATTTGAGCTGGATCTTGAATTCAAATGAGGATCCATCAGTCATAATCACACAAATTCCCTGTCCCATCTGTGCCCCCTTTAGTCTTCATACCACAGTCAAGGTGTCTCACTTCTCAACAATGCTTGATTTAATGAAAACCATTGTTTGTTTGTTTGGGATCCTCAAAGCTGGCTCTGTGCTCAGGGATCACTCCTGGAGGTGCTTGGGGGACCATGTTAAGGTGTCGGGGGCTCAAATCCAGTCAGCCATGGGCAAGGCAAGTGCCCTGCCTCTGTTCTATCTCTCTGGATCCACGAAACCGTATTCAAAGGCAGGTTGTGAAAAGGAGAAAAGATCTGAAAGATCTGACAAAAAATACATCTTCGTCTCTTCAATGACTTCTATACTCGGGCCAAATTTATAATGTTTATGTAATTCACATGGATAATACATCTAAGAACTAAAACAATATGATATATTTTTGACAATTATGTATAATTACTTCTAGTAATTGTTTTGTTTCTGAAAATTTAAAAACCCTGTTTTAAAGTGAACTGATACTTTGAACATTCCAGCAAGACTTACTGAAAATTGAGCCTACTGAAAGAATGAACAAAGTGGTCATTGGTGAATGCCTTAGAAGTATAGCATAATGTTTTCTATCTCTCTCAATTGATTTCTTTTCTTCCACAGTGTGCTTAGAAGACTATACAGCTGAAACTGGCGAGTTCACATCTCCAAACTACCCTTATGAGTACCCCCCCAACTGGAAATGCATTTATAGGATCACAGTAGAAACCAACCAGCAGATAGCTCTGCACTTCAACAAAAATTTCTCCTTAGAGAACGCCTATAATGGAAAGTGTATAGCCGATTTTGTGGAAATCAGGTAAGCACGTTTGCATGCTCACCCTCCTTTAAGTGACTTTCATTTATGATCTGTTCTGGGAAGGCTAAGGGCAGAAGAAGGGCAGAGGGAATGTGTCTGTGACGCTTTCTCTTTGTCATTTAGAGACTCATTCAGAGCCTGATATAGCAGATGCAAAGAAGAAAATTGCATAAAACATGGTGGGCTTTCAAAAACAACTTATTGGGAACATCTGAAAATAACTCTAGACTTTAAGCAGATGTCTGAATGTTTGGAAATTTGATGCTTGATATTGTCGATTAACTTACACGCACAAACACAAACTCTCACACACACATATTTATAAGTCATTTAAATGTTAGCTTATTTACTGTATATCTAATTATATCTGGAAAATGATGGTAGGATATTCAGGTACCTTTTTTGTTCAAATAATATGTTTAGCGAAGATATCATTCTAATTTTAGTGAAAGGTAATTTTCTTTGAGTCCTTTGAAAGAAAAATAAAGAAAAATTAATTACACATACCCATTGGGATGCTATATTTAAAAAGTTATATTTTCAGTAAAAATAAGTTAACCTACATACCCCAAGTATTGTACTGAGTTAAATTAGGCTAATCCTTTTGGTGTGCTGTGTCAACATTTTCCCTTGTCACTTCAAAAGGCTGCAATTTTATTTGTTTTACAGTAAATTTTATTCTATAATGTGAAATAAGTTATTAAAATCATAAATAAAAATATCATGCTATATCAGCAGTTTTCTTAATTTGCAGCAATTATTGAACTTTAATGTTAAGTAAACAAATCATTTTTATAGGCTTGAGAAAGCTGTGGATTATAAATTGGATTTAAGATCCCAGAAATTCTTGGAGGAAGATTATTTAAAAATATTTTCTAAGTATTTCAAACATGATCTATTAAATTTCAAACACACTCACTTCTTTTTTGTTTGGTTGGTGTGGGTGCTAAGGATTAACCTGAGAGCCTCACACATTTGAGGGTGAGTGCTCTGTCTACATCCCTAGTCTACTGGGCTACGTCCCTGGCTCTAAATTTGGACATTTTTTTAAATTTGAAGGAAGATACTGTTTCTTTGTAAGATTAAGCAAGAATGTCAAAATTGTTAATAATAATGGTTTCATTCCATGTTTTCTGATGCATTAGACAGATGTTTTGAAAGATAGAAAATTAAATATTTTGGGCTGGAGAGATAGTGCAGTGGGTAGTGTAATTGCCTTGTAGGTTCGATCTTCAGCATTCCCTGTGGTCCCCTGAGCACCTCCAGGTGTGATTCCTGAGTGCAGAGCCAGGAGTAACCCCAGGCATTGCCCCCGAGCAAACAAACAACAAGAAGAAAAACAAACAAAAAGAAAATTAAATACTTTCAGTTTGTAGCTGGTGATATAAAATGATACACCATTTATAAAGGATAACTCCATTGATTAAATTTATTAAATGATTAATATTATGGTTTTGGTTTTGGAGCCACCAGACTATGCTCAGTGATTGCTCCTGACTTTGTGCTCAGGGATTGTTCCTGGAGGGGCTTGAGGACCATATGGGTTGCTGGGGTTTGAACGCGAGTTGGCTTTGTGGAAGTCTAGTGCCCTGCCCGTTGTACTGTCTTTTCTGATTAAATTATTAAAATGCTATCTAATAAAGTAAAAAATTGAAAACTTGAGAGCCAAAAAGATGACTCAAAGGGCTGGAGCATTTGTTTTGCATGTGAAGGCTCCTGGTTCCATCCCCAGTACCACATGGTCCTCCAAGCCCCTCCTAGTGTGATCCCTGAGTCCTGTAAACCAGCAGTAGCTCCAGACACATACACACACAAACACACATACACACACACTAAACGAAACCAAAATATCAAAACCTTAAACTTGTGTTTTAAATGATTTTTGCGAGAAGCTGACAAAAGATGTTCTGTTGTCAACCCCAAAGATCCAAGAGTGTGAAATGTTTGTATGGGAACATTATTAGTCACTTAAGGAATGTCTCCTTTGTCACAGAGATGGGGGTTACGAAAGCTCACCTTCCCTGGGGAAGTTCTGTGGCTCTGAGCCTCCCCCCAGCATCCTGTCTCACAGTAACAAGCTCTGGATAGAATTCAGGAGCGACTCCGTGGGAAACTTCATGGGGTTCTTGGCCTCCTGGGACAGTTCTCTCACAGGTAAAGGATCTCCCAGCACAGCGTGCCCGCCACTCTCTGTCATAAACTCCAACCTTGCAAGGAGTCGTGAATTCCCAGCCACACTTTCTGAAAGGGCAGGGTTGGGAGAGGAATGTTCTCATTTCCTGAGAGAGCTTCAAACCCAGCGAGTCACAAAGCTAAGGGGAACAAGGAAAGGCCTTGAGGAGAGTGGGAATTCTGGATGTGTTGCTCTGGGGTGATGTGACTGTGCCTTGTGGCTTGCTTGCAGTGTGGTGACCCGCTGTCCCCTGCTCTTGTATCCTGTAGGTTGTGGGGGGAACCTCACCACCCCCACTGGCACCTTCACTTCTCCCAACTATCCGCTGCCTTACTACCACGGCTCCGAGTGCTACTGGTGGCTGCAGGCCAGCCATGGAAGCCCCTTCCTGCTGGAGTTCGAGGCCTTCCACCTGGAGGAACATCCCAACTGCTCCTTGGATTACCTGGCTGTAGGTGCCCGAGGCCCACTGTACCCTTCACTGCTCCCCTCTCCCCGACACAGTATGCAGGCCTTTCTCTCTCTGACATTCATCAAAGGGGAAGGACCCACATTAAAAAATATTTTAAAACGAGGGGCCAGAGCGATAGTCAAGTGTATAGGGTGCTTGCCTTGTATGTGGCTGCCTACGTTCAACCCCTGTCATCTCGTGTGGTTTTCTGAACCCTGCCAGGAGCGATACCTTAGCACAGAGTCAGGAGGAAGCCCTGAGTGCAATGGGTGTGGCCCCCAAACAGAAATATATGGAAATGTCATCAGAACAAAATCGGATGAAAATGACCATCAAACCACAGCCCGTTGCAAGTCTCTTGGTTCATTAAGTCCATAATAATATAAAATCAAGAGTCACAATTTCTGGAAATTTCTGGAAAGGGGTTATGAAATTTATCCTAATTCTTGCCTACATAATACCCCTTTGTGCTTTAAACAATAACAATTTTAGAGTACCACTTTAGTGAATTAGAGAATATCACTGGTTCCTTCCAACTAGGTGTTTTTGTAGCACCAGCAGTTCGCTATGTATTTAAAAAACAAATCTAAATAAGGTATATCAGTGTATCACAAATTATGAACTGTGAAATCAGAAAGCCAGGAAAATTACCTATGTCAGCCATGGCCTCAGAAATAGGTATTTGTCTTTCGTATTCAGTCTGCAGATTTGGCCCTGAGTTTTCACTCTTCCCACAACGAATATCCAGACCCAGATGGCACAAGCTCATGAGCTATGTTTGTAGGCATTTAATATCATTTTAAAAGATCTGTAAATGCAGAATTATTTCTTTGTTATAGACTATATATCTCCCCTATTTCTTCAGAGTTAGAGTCCTTTAGGTCAGTATTTCTCTGCCTTTTTCTGACTGTGACCCTATTTTTTCTTCCTGTTCCCTCTGCCCAACCCCTTGTCTTAAGTTGGCTTCTAGCCCTATGTCATAAACACTCCCCCGTCCCCCCAATTTATGTCATTTTCACTTGTGGCTCGCTCAGAACATGCTGGGTGCTCATCAGGGTTGGCATGGCCCTCAGTTGAGAAGCGCTGCTTTACCTGATGTTTATGCCCACGATTAAATGACCTTTGCGATGTTTTATTAAAGGTGTATGATGGCCCGAGCATCAACTCTCATCAGCTTGCCAAGCTCTGCGGGACTGAGAAGCCACCTCCCATCCGTTCAAGCGGAGACAGCATGTATTTAAAACTGAGGACGGATGAGGGCCAGCAAGGGGGCGGCTTCCTGGCTCACTACCGGCAGAGTGAGTGTGACCCCCGGCTGCGGGGTGCCGAGGGGAAAACAGACTGAAGGCTAACCATGGGTGGTGGGGGAGGGGTGGGGAGGGAGAGAAAGAGAGAATTGGTTCAGGAGCAAACATGCTGCGCCTGAGTCTGTGCCTTTCTAATCTGATGGGTTTTTAGGGAAGATCTCACATGCCATGCATCTTTGAACACTTATGATCTGTTGGATGGTGCTTAGCAATAATTGTGTCCGATCTTTCCCAGCCTGTGAGGATGTGGTGATTGTGAATCGAACCTACGGCATCCTGGAGAGTATCAATTACCCCAATCCCTATGCCTCCGGGCGCTGCAGCTGGACCATTCAAGCCCCAGCAGGCAACACTGTGAATTACACATTTTTAGGGTTTGAATTGGAAAAACACATCAACTGTTCCATGGACTACTTAGAGGTAGGTATTATTATTATTTTTTTTAGTTTTTATTAGTGAAACACCATGAGGTACAGTTGTAGACTTACAAATTTTTGTGCCTGGGTTTCAGTTATACTATGATCCAGTACCCATCCCTCCACCAGTGCCCATTCTCCATCATTTACGTTTTTTTTTAAATTTTTGTTAGTGAAACACCGTGAGGTACAGTTGTATATTTACAAATTTTTGTCCTTGGGTTTCAATTGTACAATGATCAAACACCCATCCCTCCACCAGTGCCCATTTTCCACCACCACGGGTCCCAGTA
>JAOXYA010043812.1:0-12481 GCA_028565675.1 Sorex palustris | reverse complement strand
TGGACAAATGCTGTCATGATCCAAAAGTAAGTAACGACGAGACTAGGTCCCTGTTGAGACTAGGAAGACTAACCTGGCCGGAAGGACTATGGAATATATAGTGAGATGTCCTCAGGATGAACCAAACTGTAAGTTTATATCTCTTACTGTGCTCATACAGAATGACATTGCTAGAAATATTAGAAGTAGATATACTACAACTGTTTAAGTAGATTACTAGCTGAGGAAAGAACATACCCTTGTTAGGATCCCACCCTTGAGCGGATCTCCTAGTAATCTGGAGTAATCTCTTTAGATGAGATTTTATCCCTGAGTTAATCTCCTGGAGGAGTGGTCTTACCTCTCTTTGTTGATTTATTAATGTTCAACCCACCTTTGTGTCACCACCCTACATGATTGTTATATAAACTAAGACTATAAGACTGAAAAGGGCTCGGGCTCCAGAGATCCAGTGTCAGAGCGAGAGGGAGAAAAGGTTCCAGATTGGGACTCAGAAGAGAGGCAGAGGAGAGACAGGAGTGAAGAGGATTGGAATAAAAAGCAACTAAAACCAACCAGCCTGGCTCTCGTTTCTTCCTTCGTCTGCCCTTGGTCAGCAGCTGTCCTGATCCAGGCCACACACAGTGGCTCAAGAGCACCGAATGCGCGCAGTGAGACAGAGCCTTCCAGAGAGCCTGAGAACACACAACTTTCAGTGTGCTAAGATTTTACATCCACCTACTACTGTGTTCCCATAGATTGATTTCCTTAGGTCCATTAGTAGTTGTTTTAAGAATCTTGCTTGAGGTCTGGAGAGAGAGTACAGCAAGTAAGTGCTTACCTTGTACATGGTTGACCACGGTTCCATCCAAGGAACCCCACATGGTCTCGCAGCACCTCCAGGAGTAATTCCTGTGTGCAGAATCAGGAATCATCCCCAGCATTGCCATGCTTGGCCTCCAAACCAAACCAAACCAAACCAAACCAAACCAAACCAAACCTAACCTAACCAAACCACCACCAACAAAGAATTTTGCTGTCCCTTCATTTAGTGTATATATATTGAGAAGACTTAAATTCTCATGGCATATTAATCCTTTTACCAATACATAATGTCCATCCCTACCTCTTATTTCCTTGTTTGGTTTAAACCCAGATTGTCTGAATCAAGTACGGGTCAACTTTGCTCTGTAGGCTATCACTTGCCTGTATGCTTATTTTCCAGCCCTTTACTTTAAGTCTGTGTTTTTAGAAAGCTCAGCTGTGTCTCTGTAAGTAGCAGAAGATTGTATTTTTTAAAAAAATTTTATTAACTTAAACACCATGAGGTACAGTTGTAGATTGTGCAAATTTTTGTGCTTGGGTTTAAATTAGACAATGATCGAGTACCCATCCCTCCACCAATGCTCATTTTCCACCACCACATATCCCAGTATCCCTCCCACCCCCATCCGCCCATCCCACCCTGCCTATGTGGCAGGGCATTCCCTTTTGTTCTCTATCTCCTTTTGGGTGCTGTGGTTTGCAAAAGAGGCATTGAGTGGCAATCTTGTTCGGTCTATAGTCTACTTTCAGCATGCACTTCCCATCCTGGGAGGATCTTGAGGCCAGCCGCACATGCTAGGGGGAAAGGCAGCTCAATAGAGAAGGGAGCACCAAATAACTTTAAGTTTTCTTCGGGGGTTCAGACCTGTTAGCATTCAAGGACTCCTTCTGGTTCTGTGCTTAGAGGTAACTCCTGGTAGTGCTTCGGAACCATGTAAGGCAAGTTTCTTTATCCCTGTTCTATTTCTCCAGCCCTAAACAAATTTAAATTTAAATATTGACTATACTATTGGGAAGTAGAGCTTCATTGCTTCCTTTTTGTTCGTCCTCTGAACGGGAATGGAACTGTGGGGGCTGCAGGATCAACACCAAAACCATCTGCTTTCCAGGGAGTGAAAATTTCCTCTATAATTGGCAATAGATTAACTGTTAGTATCATAATTTGATAATGAAAAGGTATAATAGATATTTTGGTAGAGATTTGAAAATCACTACATAGAGGAATATTACATACTGTTTCAGAGCAAGTCTACCATGTGCCCTAGTCCTCTCCCTTTTTCCTTCCTTCTTTCCCTTCATTTCCTCCTTTCTTCCCTCTTTCCTTCCCTTCCTTTTTCCTCTTTCCATCTTTTCCTCCCTCCCTTGCTCTTTTGTCCATTCTTTTCTCTCTTCTTTTTATTTGTAAACAATAGAAAGAATACTTATACCAAAATTTTATAATCACCCTATGTTATCCTTTTTCTATGTTGGCCATTGGTGAATTAAATTGATTCTGTATATGAAAATTAGTATTGAATTTGTGTTACTTAAAAATTTTAGTCACTGTTGTATCATTGACAATGTTAGCGTTGTCACATACTTAAAATACTTCTAGTGAAAGGGTTTCATGACTACAGTGTTCCAACACTCTCCACTAGAGTGTTGGTTTCCATCACCGTTGTCTTAGCACCCTGTAACTTCCCTTTCTCCTGCACCCCCAGCCAACAATATGTTTTGGAGGGCTTAGTTTTTCAGTTAAAATAATTGTTGAGAAAGATAAAAATAGTGTAACACTTGGTTGATGAATATTGATTATGAATATTAAGTTTAATACATAATGAATATTAAGTATATTATACATTGAAACAGTTCTGTCTTATAGATCTTGATGTTCTAATTAATAGGGCTTGCACAATAATGCAGGTAACTTAGCAAATATTCATTTTTAAGACTAAAATCTATGATTTCTAATCATTTTTACATTATTTTCTTTAAGACCTACTTTACATAAACATTAAAAATTAATTGTCACCTTTTTTTGTTGTAGTTCTCTCACTTAAATCTTTAATGTTTCCTTACTAAAAGGAATATATAGGGTTGCATTGTCCTCCAGTTGTTAATCTATTTGCTTGAGTGGGTACCAGTAACCTCTCACAACAAATTGTGAGACTTGTCGTTACTGTTTTTTTGGCATATTGAATACATCAGGGGGGACTTGCCAGGCTTTGTCATGCGGGCGAGATACTCTTGGTAGCTTGCCAAGCTCTCCAAGAGGGACAGAGGAATTGAACCCGGGTTGGCCACTTGCAAGGCAAACACCTTACCTACTGTGCTATCACTCCAGCCCAAGATATAAGGTAAGTCAGTTATTTGACTTCACACATGGGCATTATGTCCACTACATGCCAGACACTGGTTTAACTGCTGCTTGGGGAAAGAGATGCCCCCAGCAGGACTAAACTGCAAAATACTAAGTGGACTTGGACCAAGATTAGAAGTTTCTGCTAGAGAGATCCAGAAAGGGATTATCAGGACAGGACTGTGACTCTGAAATGCAATCGGAAGTCTTCGAGATTATTTTTAAATTCTCAAAAAGACCTCTAGTTGATATTTTCTGCTCTTGCCTGGGTACGCCTTAGCATCAAATTGAAACAATTTTATGTTTGAAGCAAGAATTGAATGGAAAAGAAAACTCTTAAAGGTCAAAAACTCCAACCTCCTTTCCCACCAATATTGCACAGACTGTCATGACTAAATGTTTAAAGTTCTTTTTTGGACTGTTGCTTTCTTTGTGCTGTCTGTTGAAGGTGCCCTTAAACAATTTGGACACAGCAATATACCCCCCCCCCACACACACACAACATCCACAAAGAACAGAGCTCTACTAATATGCATCTATCTTTGTCAACATTGATGGAAGTATGGATTCACGAGTCTGCTCTCCACTATCTCTGAGAAATAGTCCTGGTTGTCTGTAAGAGGAGAACCCCCAAAGGAGGGAGAGGTTCTGAGAGGGAGAAGCTGCAATTCTTCAGTGGAGTAGCGAGCTTTATACTGCACAATCTCAGCATTTTCAACGTTAGTGGAATCCTGAAATTCTCTGGATTTACTTAGTCTTCTTTTCCTAGTTTTGTTGGAGAGAGGATGCAAAGGTTGGTTTGTTTCTGTCAAGATAAAGAGTAGTATAACTTGGTAGTATAGTAGTATAACTTTAAGTATAACTTAAAGTAGATTTAGATGGGTACTTTAGGGTCATTATGTGTAGAATAGGATGGTGAAAAGAAGGGATATGGCCCCTCATTTTGTGTCAAAGAGTAAAAAAGGTATAAAATCATGAATTAATTACAAGAGTTCTGGAATGCAGGAACACTTGGAGGTATAGAGTCTTTTGCGGGGTTCTAGAATTAATTCTATAATTCTGTTACTAGTAAAACAATCTCTTAAGTGCCTGATGCTTTAAATAAAATGCTTGAAATAAAATTTTGGGACAGATTGGTACATTTTCCTACTGTGCTCCGTATTTCCCTTCTGGAGTTGAGTGACTTCCCTCAATGTCCTCTACTCTTTGAAAGAAGTGTTGAAGGTTCTCTAAAGTCACTGATCGGATAGAAATGGGAAGTCCCTAGCTGAGCAGTGGCTGGTCACAGGCTTTCAGATGGAGGAATCCTCTCAGAGATAACAACTGTTAACTGAGACAAACAGACTTGGTGTTGCAGAGACAGCTAGATTGTCATCAAAGATGTTGGCTGTTGATATTTGCAAGAGATGAAACAGTTTGATGCAGTGATATGGTGCTACTCATGCCCAGTGTAGCTTGAGGGGCCATGAAGTACCAGGAATTAAACTTGAGGCCTTGTACAAGCAAGGCATGAACTCCAGCCCTTTGGCATATTTTTCCATTTTATTTAAAGTAAAATAAAGTGATTATATGTTATCATAAACAATATTTTCTTTATGAAAAGTCTTTATTGTCATAGAAAAAATGTAGTGAGTTGGGCAGTGTATTACTTTTGAAAATCTCTTTAATGTCTGACTTAATAGGAGACAGCTATTCTCACATATGTGTTCAGTCTTTGCTCGATGTTCTTTTGATGGAAGTATATGAAACAAATCCAGCCTGACATAGAAGGTAGACATAAAGAATGATTCTAATAGAAGGAGAATTTTAATTTTTAGTTAGTTGTAGGTATTTACTATTGATACTTATACAAAATTTTGTCAGGTAGTAGTAGTTTTGAGATTAGTTGCAAAAGAGATTTTGGGAACATGTCAATGAACAACATGTCAATGAACAAAGCTTTTGTGGAGCTTTTTTGTTTGTTTGTTTTTTTAAGGGGATATTGGGCCACTTCTAGTGGTGCTCAGGGTCACTTCTGATGGTGCTTGTGAGACATATGGGGTGATGAGGATGAAATGGAGTTGGTTGCATGCAAAGCAAGAACATGAACCCCTATCCTATCTCTATGGGCTCTGGGTAAATTTTTGTTACTCTGTTATGTTAAAATACATTGTTTACATTCCTATGGAAAGGTCTTTTACTTATACATGATTTTGAAACATTTTCTCTCAATCATTTGGAAAATATTTGTTTCTAAGTTATTCAGATCTTCAAAAAATGTTCACATTCCATTCCAAAATATAAAAAAATCATATTCATTAATTTCAACACTGATCTTACCAAAATGTCTTTATGTTGGGATGTTTTCAAATCTCTTCTCAAATTTATCATTGTGTTGGACATTTTTCATAATTCCAGTTTATGCTGCAGCTCAAATGTTATCATCAACAAACAGAGTCCATTACTATTAAGTGACAGGCTTACTTCATTCAGTTTAGAGAAAAAATTTCATAAAGTGCTTGTCTAAATAATCATCATTTGCCTGTCATTCTTTCTAGTTGAAAGAAAAGTAGCTAGTTCAGGTTATAAATCAGAGTGCACAAATGCTTTCCCTAAGATGATCATGGCACAGCACCTACTTAGAGCTTTGAAAGTTCCTCCTATTTTGGCGCATTGAACACTAAAGGTTCTACTCAAAGGTGCACTTAAGTAAGATCAATAATGTTGTTTTATCAAGGGCATTCACTCCTCCTTCCATCCGCCCCACCCCACAAATGCTTTTCGGTGAAGAGCACACTGCCACAGTTGGATGCCATTCACTATCTTGATTATAAGGCACAAGCAATTTGATTCAGCTCTGCTGTCCTCCTCTCAATGCAAATCCCAATACAATGGAAAAGGCCCAGCTAATGCCTTAGTTTTGTTATCAAAATCTTAGCACCCTGAAACCATTTGATCCCATGGCCCCTGAGAGTATTTTTACAAAGTTCTTGAAATTTTCCTGGGTTCTCTGGGGCTCCAGGGTGGCAAACCTTGAGAATTCGACCCTGGAGGGTAAGTATGGACTTTAGTACCCAGGGTTTTAAAAATTTCTCTTTGTGTCACATGTTTAGAAACTGGTGATTGGATGACAAAAGTTAAGGAATGAAAAAGCAAACACTGTTAAGAGCTTTTAAGAGATTGCATAGACATTTTATTTTGTTTTTGTTTTGGAGTCACACTGGGCCATGCTCAGGGATTACTCCTGGCTCTGCACTTAGGAATCACTTCTGGTGGTACTCAGGAGACCTTCTGTGATGCCAGGACAGAAGCCTGGTTTGTCTTGTGCAAGGCAAGCAACCTATCTCCTGTACTATAGTTCTGGCCCAGAGATTGCATTGATGTAAGGATTTTATTTATATGTTTTCCCAAATAATGCTCTTTTTTTTTTTGGCTTTTTCTTTTGGCATGCCTCTGTACCTGTGCTTGAGAGCCCTGTGTCCACAGCTGGTGGTGTATGGCCTGATTGTTAGGAGTATGAATATGGCAATATGGTGCTAACTGAGCCCAGGGGTGCTGGAGCTCAGACGACCAAGTGGGGCAGGGCAAGCTGAGGATGTGAGGCTCATAGTCCACTCCTTCAAACTGTTTCCCGGCCCTACTGTGTGGTTTTCAAGTGAATCTCATATCAACTGCGCCAAGTCTAGGAAACATAATGTGATTTGAGGGAAAGATTGTTTCCCAATGAGAGAAATAGATTTCGCCTCAAGTAAATGCTTGTATTTTTATATTTGTTCAGCTTATGCTTTAAGGGCTTGGAAGAGCTTCAGAATTCCAGAAAGTGTGATTTTTACACTGTGGAAATATTGCTAGAAAAAGAAAATGCTAGATTAAAGTAAGCAGCTAATAATTAGGTAAATAGTGTCGTCAAGGGAAAAGCTCTCTAAATTCTAAGAGATCTTATACTGGGGACACTGGTGGTGGGAAGTGTACGCTGATGGAGGGACGGGTGTTCGATCATTGTATGACTGAAACTCAATCATGAAAGCTTTGTAACTATCTCATGGTGATTCAATAAGAAAAAAAGAATGAACTATAAAAGTCTGGATGAATAGTTCAGATATTGAGGGAAAGAAAGATTAACTTAAGTACATTAATGAGCACAAGCTGATTAAATTCACAATGTCTGCAAAAAAGAAGTCTTTTAAATGACATTATGAGAAAATGCGACAGTAACAATTCATTCATTGGAGAAAAAAGTAAAGTATGTGGAAATGTTATTTATTTTAGAGATTTTCTTATTTTAATATATGTGATAGAGTCTGGACTAAAGATATAGGCTTTTAAAAATACAAAGATTAAAGATCCTTGAAGTGACATCTACCTTATTAAGCCAATTAGTTTATTTTTAGAATTTTCTCAGCCCATAGATTATGACATTCATGCAAAGTTATATCTACCCTCTTTCTGAAAATGCAAGATATCTTTGGGAAAATCTTATTTTATAATAACATTTTATGTGAGAATGCTGAACCATATTTGTATACTTTGCTCTTTGGCAAATTATAGTGCTCTAAGATGCCTTTTTCAGAATAGCCATATAAATTGAAAAGTTAAAAAAGATTAAATTTTTTTTCTCCTTACACTTTTATATTAACACTGTGGTTTACAAAGTTGTTTATAATGATTTGTTACAGATATTCAATATTCCAACACCAACCCCAACACCTTTGCACCTTCCCACCAACATTATCTCAAATTTTCCCAAGCACTCATAAGCCTGCCTCCATAGCAGGTCCTCAGTAACTTATTTTAATTGCTTGTTATAAATAATTTGATAAAAGAATGATCAAAAACTATTTCCTTAGAAGAAAGTGAAGATTGTTATATTTCACCATGGAGTCATTAAGCTTTTGTTCAAGAGATGACTAAGCTGTTACAGGTTAGGTCTTCTGTGTATATACTCTATCCCTGGCACCCCATCCATGTGGTTCTCTGACTCCAGCAAGAAATAATCCCTGAGCACCACCAGGTATGTGCCCTGTCTCTCCCTCCACCCCCAACCCAAACCCCAAACAAGAAAGGGACAGATAGAGAATAATGTTTCTCATATATGAGGATTAAAGATATAAAGTATTGGAGTAGCAAATGTCCAGGGGCAGGAGCACTGGTGAGTTGGTTCAAAGAACTTAGTTTGCATGGAATGGGTGGGGAAAGACCTTTTAGATCCTTGGTGGAAGGAAGCAGGCACTCCAGTGATGGGTGTGGTGTTGGAATGACTCATGCATGAAGCTGTCACTGACAATATTATAAATCAGTACCTCAAGAAAGATATAATAAAAAGTTGGCCAGTGATAGTACAGCAGGTAGGATGTTTTCCTTGCATGCGGCTGACCAGGTTTCCATCCCTGGCATCCATGAACAATGCCAGGGGTAATTCCTGAGTGCAGAGCTAGAAGTAACTCCTCAGCATCGCCAGATGTGATTCTCCCGATCCCCAAAGCAAAATAAAATAAAATAAGTAAACAAAAATTACAGCAATTCAAGAGGGGTATGACCCAGAGAATCCAGTGTCACATGGGAAAGCAGCACCTTTAAATATGCTTAATATGTTTAGCCAGATATTTGCTGGGAATAGTCCATCCTAAGCTTGATTTGGTCCCATGATGGGGATAGTTTTGAGTGTTTAGTCTAGGACCATTAGTTGGTGATACTCCCTGTGTTGTTAAATCTGAGAGGCAAAACTTCATAATTGCTACAAATAGCTTTTATATCCTTAAAAAACTTTTTAAAGTTTATACATGTTTTAAAAATAGGGGCCACTGCTCGCAGAGCTCAATGTTCTGGCTGCTTTACAAGTCTGAGGACTCAGTGCTTAGTGTTCAGGTAGGTGATGCTGTGTTCAGGTGCTCATGAGGGTCAGAGATCATTGGGGCCATATACATTCTAGACATGTGCTCTACTATGTGAGCTATCTCTCCAGCCCATGAGAAAACTGTTCTATGCTACTTTCCTAAGGGTCTATGCAGGATAACTGGTACAATTTTTATTTTAATTGAATTGATCTTGGAGAAGCTGTGCAAAAGTTGATGTAGACAGGTTTTATTGGTTTGATTTAAAAATTATACATAGTTTTTTTGTTGCCTCTATTACAGAGAGAAATTTTTTTTTAAAAAAAGGGAAAAAAGAAAGGCATGATGTATTCTTGAATCCTATCTGGCTTTCTGTGATTTAGATGGCTTGAGAGAAAAAAAATCTTTACATATAAGACAGAATGTACTATAAATTTGTCAATTTTGATGCTGTTGGTATTTTGGATTTTAGGAGTGTAGTGTGTCTAGTTAGCCTCACCCACGAAGGAACTGTCAGAGGAACCCAGGTATGCGGGACCCGTGGCTGAAATCACCAAGCCTGCTCGGATCGGGACTGGGCCTTCTCCACCCAGATTCCCAATTTTCCAGTAGCTTGGCAGCCACATTCACAAACTGCCCCTGCGCCATGGAATCTCATCAGCGGCCATCATCCAGAGACTATAAAAACAAAGCTATCAGAAGAGAGCAATGCGGTTTTTCCTGGAGTGATTAGAAGTTGTCCCAAAAGCCTTCGTCCCCCCTTTGGAGAGCCCGGCAAGCTACCGAGGGTATCTCGCCTACACAGCAAAGCCTGGGAAGCTACCCGTGGCATATTTGATATGCCAAAGACAGTAACAATAATGGACCTCATTCCCCTGACCTGAAAGAGACTCCAATACAGCAGCATTGGGAAGGATAAGTAAGGAGTGGCTGCTAAAATCTCAGGGCTGGGATTAATGGAGACACTACTGGTGCCTGCTCGAACAAATCAATGAACAATGGGATGACAGTGATACAGTAACAGTGAATCAAGACTGGTTGCTTTCCACATTACATTCCATCCAATCTGGTGTGATACTCTTGGATTATCATTGTTGTAGATCTTGAGATCTCTCATAGCAGCGAATGTGGCAGTGTGCTCCAGGAAGTCTGGAATTTTTAATGGGGTGATACAGGTGGAGTTAAATTTTAACTGGGTGGTGGCTGTTAAATTTTTAACATGTGCATGACTTCTGAGGCTTCCCGAAGTACAAGGAGGTGGGCGGAAGGTAGTCAACCCCAACTCTGAAAGCCTGGAGATTTCAGTCACAAAACCCGCATACCTGAGCTTTCCAACTGCTTAATTTCTGGATGAGGATGTCCTGAGCAGTGAAGTCTGGCCGGGAGCATGGTAGTGACTGTGGAGTGTGAAGGCTTTCAGATGCTGGGGCTCTTTTTGAGCCAGCACTGGGCTCACCCACCCCCTAAATTGAAAATGTTTTTCCATCCAAAATAACTTACACAAATCCATAATGAATGCTTAGTCTAAGTAATTATACCATTAGAGCTAATGAAAGAAAATAGTCATTAAATAGAATGTTATAGGATATCTTATAGACTATACTAGAATAAATGAAGTCATATAGCTCACTGATGTGTATGTTAGAGGAGAGAGAGAGCGAGAGAGAGAGCAAGAGATAGAGAGAGAGACAGACAGACAGATGGACAGACAGAGATTACATCTGCAAAAAATGTGTAGTGATTGTCTCTGAAAGTTGGCAAAGGTGGCAGGGGTATATGGTAACAGACAATTTTATACTTTTTTACTTACATTTCTATGTTATCTAACTTTTCCCAACTGATATTATTCTTTAAAAAGTCAGGAAAAGTACATCAAAACAAAAATAAGATGCTGGATAGAGTAGATGGTAACATACTAGTCCTGCATACTATGGACCCAGGTTCTATTCCTGACAAAGATATGGTCCCCTGAAAACTTCCAGGAGTAACCCTTGAACCCAGAGGAGTAAGCCCTGAGCACCATGGGGTGTATCCCCAAACAACCCCCCCCCAAATAAGTAGCATTACTTTTCTCCTTAATAAAACATTTGGAAAATTGGAAATTAGAAAAATAAAAAAATCTTAAGTTGGAAAGATAGGACGTAAAACAACTAAATTTCAAGGTAGTAGAATCATATACTTATTAGTATTCCACGCAGAATTTTCAGAAAGTACTTTTCTAAGATTAGAAATAACCATATGTCACTTTATAATGATGGTTCCAGGCACAAATTTTACTCCCAAGTTGTTTTGTTGTTCTTATGAATGAATAAAGACACAAAGTCAGGCTAGAAAAGTAAAACTTCCTGAGAGTTTTAATTCATATTTTTGTAAGCTTTGTGTTTACCTTGTGGGGAAACCCACCATGAAATAAATCAGGTGGGTAGATACCATGTCCATCATTTGTAAAAGAAAAAAATCCCTAGTTTCTGAGAATCTTTGCCTTAGGAGCAAAGCAATGTTCTTTCTCACTAGCAAGATTGTAGACAAAACAAGCTCTAAACACCTTCATTTTCATGGAAACAAAGGAAAACAAGAGCCTCTGGGCAGTAGTCACCAAAATATCCTTAAAAATATGTTCCCCTGGGAAAGTCATCCAACCTTTGCCAAAACTGAGGGTAGATGAAAACATAGGCAATAAAGAAAGTTGAAAGAGACTAGACCCAGCATCTTTCAACTTCCTTTATTGTATATGTTTTAGCCTGTGCTCACTAGAAGTAGATTTTCATTTTCCTAATTAGACTGTTGAAGACTCAGAATATTTTGCTGTGACTATTACACCATTTATTCCAAGTTATTTCAAATATAGTTGCAGTTAGCTTTTATTGTTATGGCATAAATATGAATAATTTCCTTTTTTACACTAAAAAGTATCCTGAAAGATAAATTATGGGACATTTTTATGTAAGGCTGAACTATTGATAAATATACTGTAGTGAATATGGCAGGAAGTTGATTGATTGGAAAGCAGTCATTTCCAGCCCAATCATTGATAATTATCTTAAATTTTATCTTCATTTAGTGGCTTAGAATGTCAAATATTTTTCCTGTCTCTTTGAAACAAGGATGACCATGTACATAGTTTAGGTAAACTTTTTGGGAAAGCTTACAAATTTCTTAATATTGACTTCTTCTTTCCTTATTTTAAATATGAATAGGATACCTGGAATTGCCAATCACCTGAAACTAAGTGAAATGCCAAGAGAATCTCAGAGACTAGAATCCATTAAGATTGATTGACCCACTGATCCCATACCAGCAGTTAACTAATTCAAGAACAACTGTTCAAATGTTTCAGTTGAGTTTTCTGTTACCTGTGACTGAAATCATTCCCAATGTACAAAACAAATTATTTTCTTTCCTTATTTTACAGGTGCTGGAGCGATAGCACAGTGGTAAGGCATTTGCCTTGCACACAGCCAACATGGCCGACCCGAGTTCGATTCCTCCACCCCTCTCGGAGAGCCCAGCAAGCTACCGAGAGTATCTC
>JAOXYA010043804.1:0-12481 GCA_028565675.1 Sorex palustris | reverse complement strand
ACCTATCTATTAATGTAAAACCTATTGAATGTTTATTTAAAGAAATATTAAATGCACAATCATCAACATTTAAAATACTATACATGTAATCTTTGTCATATAATAGAATATATTTTAAGCAATATTCCCAATAGACTTATGAAATCTGCTTTGTGATACTATGTCAGATATAGTCAGAGTCTACAAAAGATGTGTTTATCCCAGAAAGTATCAATAGATTCCTGTATGTGGAAGAAGAGACTCTGAGTTATAAAAATTGTGATTTTGGGGCTAGAGTGATAGCACAGCGGGTAGAGTGTTTTCCTTGCACGCAGGGGACCAGGGTTGAATTCCCACTATCCCATATGGTTCTCTGAGCACCGACAGAAGTAATTCCTGAATGCATTACCCAGGAGTAACCCCTGTGCATCACCGGTTGTGACCCAAAAAGCCACAAAAAAAGAGGAAAAATTGTGATTTTAAGAGAGGGAAAGTACTGTGGATTAACTGAGTATATCTTTGTATTTAAAATATACTGGTCTTGAAGTTGTATAGCAAGTCTACTAAAAGATGCCTAGCTGAAGTCGGCATCTAAATGGCCAGACAGGCTGAGACTACTCCTTGCTAGGATAATCAGTTGTGCCCAGGAGACTCCAGAGACCTCACCATTGCTCCATTCTTCACCAGAATTCCCATATCTCACTTAGGCACCATGCCTTACCAGTGAGGTTTAGAAAGATATTCATCCTGTTCCTCTGTCACCCAAATTCCTAGAATCGCCTCTGTATTCCCTTTTGGTGATAATTATTACATGTACCTTTTATTTCCTTTATATGATTGGCACAGATCATTTTATAGTTTGTTCAAATTATGATGCATGTATCTTATTGGGCTGGAGCAATAGCGCAGCAGGTACGGCGTTTGCCTTGCATGCAGTCAACATGGCCGACCTGAGTTCAATTCTTCTGCTCCTCTCGCAGAGCCCGGCAAGCTACTGAAAGTATCTCGCCTTCAAGGCAAAGCCTGGCAACCTACCTATGACATATTCGATATGCTAAACACAGTAACAACAAAGTCTCACAATGGAGACATTACTGGGTCCGCTTGAGCAAATCAATGAACAATGGGAGGACAGTGACAGATTATTATTATTATTATTTTGTTGTTTTTTTTGAGAGGCAGGGAGTTGGATCGCACTCAGTGATGCTCAGGGGCTATTCCTGGACCTGTGAATAGGAAGGAGTCCATTTGGTGCTGTGAGACCAGCTTTGGTGTCAGGAATGAAGCTGACTTGGTGTGGGTATTTTTTCTGACTCCAGTCTTTGCTTTTTTCCAGATCTATTTCAGGGTTTGACCCTAGGCTGAATTTGAGATTTTTTTCACATTTCTCTGTCTTATTTTCCCTTTTAGCCACATTCTCCTCTTGCCCCATATATATAGATTGCCATTCGACTAATGCTCTCAGAGGTTGATTATAAGAAAACATCAAAGTGATCATTTTGTTGTCACCTGGATACCATATGAATTCAACAACACTCAACCAAAACATTTTTTTTTCTTTTGGCATTTTATTCCTCTTGCTCCCAGTGATTTATTCCCTTTATTCTAAATCGTATTTTCTTTCTGACCACAGGACACTTTTGTATGCAATGAATGTGTTGTGTTTTTATTCGTATGTCTCCTCACAAAGCTTGTCTTCAGTGTGGCTGTGTGTATTTCCGTATAGCTTTTTATTTTTATAGCTTATTCTATGAGAACAACCTCCTCCTTGTTCCCCTACACCCTGCCCCTGCACTGTGATCTGTAGTAACCCAGAAAGGAAGGAGAGATTCAACTCTTAGCAACCTGCTCCAGGAGTTCAGTGCAGCTGCGTTTTCTCAGAAACAAGTGGTTGCTAAGAAAGCCATTATTTAGAGGCCACTTCCCTCACGTGCTGTGTTTCCAGGGTCACCATTCAGCCCCAAGTACATTCATGCCCAGAGAGTGCTAGAGCTTATGGCAGTGACCCGCTGGACGACGTTATTTCCCTGAAGAATCTGCGGGTTACTTCATGTCATAGATTATTTCCAAAGAGAACTTTCCCCAAGCACATAGATGCAAAAGAAGAAAAAAGCATGCTCAAGTAGGAGTTGTCCAGAGAGTGTCGGAGCTGATTCTAGTGGCCCTCTGTAGTTGGTTATTTCCGTGGAAGCCTCTGGAGAAACAGCCTCTCCATGACTGGAATATTAGCTGGAGTCAGAGACTCACCCTGACCCTGAGGACCCCAAGCACAGGGTGTGACCTCTAGTGAAGGAGATAAGACTCCCATAGAATTGCCTGTTCTCTTCCTTTCATCTTTCCCTTGTCTCTTTGGCCGTCCTCGTGGTGATTTAATTAGTTCCTGAACAGGCCTCCCTGGCACCTCTGGCTCCACACAAGGTCTCCAGAGGAGTTCAGCACTGCAACCGCAAACTGGAGGCCTAGACCCAACTTTGCCCTCCGATGGATTTCCCCTGGACATTGGTACAACAGCTCCTTTAAGGCTCCCTATCATGGGGGCTCATGTTCCTGTCTGACGTCCCCCTCCATCCCCCACCCCCCACATATCTACATGCCAGACGTCTTGTTGTGCCAATAAACTGTGTAGGTTTCACCAGTGGATGTGTCTGCGACACCTCTGGGACAGGGGACCTTGGGCGTGGACCTGTCCTTGGCTCTTTGCTGGGTGTTCTATCACTTCCTCCTCCATCTCATGGTGACATCCTCCAGTTTTATATTCTAATTTCCCAGTCTCACTCTCACACTACTCAAAAGAGGAGCAAACTTCATTTGAAGCAGCAGAACATTCCTTGTAAATATAAACAATAGCTGATTATAAGAAGCTTCTTTGTTATGGTGAATAATCACCTATTAATAACCTGTCTTCTGATTTGCCCTGTAATTAAAGGCTTTTTGGAAAGCACCCTGCTACACTGGAAATGTGACCAGGAACTCAGCTTACTGGTAGAGTGAAGGCCAGTATTCAAAGAAAACTCCAAATGCTCTTTCTGCCAACGATCTGCTGTTCCGTAGGCTTCTGGGGGTTTCCCAAGCCTTTAATTTTGGAACTTTGAAATCAAGACATCAAAGATGGAATATGCTGCATGGTTACAATTGCAAATGATCATCATATATATGTATCCATGTTCCGTGGTGTTTGAGGAGTACGAGGTACCAGGATCAAGCCTAGGGCCTCACACATACTAGATGTTTTTTGAATACGTCCTTTGCCCATTTTAACAGAATTTCTTTAAAGCACAAATACCAAGTGCCAGAGACAAAGTAAGTCAATTTCTGGGACATGTGTCTAAAGCAAAAGTGCTAGGTAAATTATTAAAATACACGAGTAGTTGCAATACCCTAAGCTTTTATAGGAGTTTATATCTCTCAAAAGGCATGGCATAGATGCTTACAGATATCATACATAATCTCTTTTCCAGAGTATTGTAGAGAAAGCATTATTATTGTAAACCTAAAACTGCTTTAAAATAGTGTTTGAAAATAACAAGAAAAAGTTAAGAGCCTGATGGAGGCATATTAATATAGAAAAGAATTAGGGGGAAGGAGAGAAGAAGGGAGAAGGATTGGAGAGAGAATCAAGAGGGAGAGAGGAAGAGGGTGGGCAAGGGAAGGGGGGGTGAAGGGACAGAGAAGGGGAGAGAGTGGAAAGGGAGGCGAGGGAGGAGAAGAGGAAGAGAGGGACACGGAAAGGGAGAGAGAAAGAAGGGCAGAGGGGGAAGGAAGAGAGGAAGAGAAGGGAGAAGGAGGAAAGGAGAGGGAGAGAAAGAGGGTAAAAATCTGCCGACTCAGCAGACCTGAAAGCAATGGCCCCCAGAGCTGGTGTCCAAATTCCATTCCCTGCGGAAAGACCCGCGACTCCGTTGAGACATAACTGACTTCCGGTCAGAGACAGAAAACTGCAAAGGGACTTTGGACTCTAACGTGGCAGGAACAAAGAGGTGCAGAAGCAATAAGGCTGTGGCAGTGTGACCCAGGGACCAGTAACCCAGAGACAGCTGGAAGGGATTGCCCTGCTGGTCCCCGTTGTCATGGGTTTGAACATTCTGGGGCATCTTGGGAGTGACACTTAGGGGAGAGTGTAGACGACACGTGAAAGTTCCTTTTCTTGAAAAAGTCAGTGAGCAAAGGCAGAAGGGACGGGAGAGCCGAGATCTCCTTGTGTGACCCTCGGCGAGGTGACTGAATAAGACAAGGGTCTTCCATGGATCCAAACACTTTTAGGAGAAAAGTGACTTAAGAATTGGATATTGAGTCAAACTCAATGATTCATCCCCACACATGATTTACTAATTGGATTTTATAAGGGAAATGTACTCTAATAAATCGAGAACCTGGCAGCTAACACTAACCAGGCAATCAAACAGCATTCCTATTAGTGTGACAACATGATAACTTGTTCCTGAACGTAAGGCAATAAAAAGTACCAGTAACACCTATGTTATTCTCTGTAAAATGTTTAAGTCAAATAGACTCACGAAAGAAAGCAAGCAGGAAATTCAAAATGTGATAGTTTCTTCAAAATAACTGTGTGGATGCCAAAAACACCCCCCCCCCCAAAAAAGAGTCAATGTCTTAGGAGACAAAATAAACACACAAAGGGACACGCTTTCTACATTTAGAAAAGGTGAAAGATGTGACAGTTAAATGCAATATGCTTCAAAGGCCACTGCCTGTTGTGTTTACAAAGACATGCACTACCTTTTGGAATCAGTAGGGGCATTTTTTATGCTGCAAGGAGTTGACTTTGTGGATCGTGTAGTGTAGGATGATACTCTTGCCTTGAGAAGAAGCTGGATGAAGTCTTTTGGAGTGAAGAAAGTCTTAGGGTTTCTGTCATCAAGACTCAAATTGCTCGGGGGAGGGGAGAGATAAGTCAGACATGGGAGAAAAAGCAATCGAGATGGAAACATGTGAAAACGTGACTCTAGAAAGGTAGCATCAGCAGAGCCAGAAGCAGATGTAAGAAGACGCGAGGAGAAGTCAGAGCCCTGCCAGATGCGTCCAGCTCAGAACTGCTTGACACGAGGAGAGAGGGTCGAAGTTTCCAAATTTGATCCATCCACTCTCTAGGCTTTTGAAGACACATCCTGTGTGACTGGGAGTAAAAGCCTTGCTACCTTTCCATCCCATTCCACTCACCTTCACTTGCAATATAGGCAAATTAATTTTCTCACTCAAATATTAAGATCTGAGCACACGCTAGCATCCCGCTTTCAAAAGAGGGGTTGGATCTCCCCCATGGCATCATTTGGGCCCATGACATATCGATCCATCTTTCTCATCTCCAATGCCTATGCTTTTTAATATTTTTAAATTTTTTAATTGAATTTCCATGAGATACACAGTTAGAAAGTTGTTCATGACTGAGTTTCAGTTATTGTTCCAACACCCATTCCTGGATCAGTGTGCATTTCCCACCACCAATGTCCCATTTCCCTCCTGTCAACACCCCTCCCACCCCGCTCCCTCCATGCCTGCCTCTATAGCAGGAACTTTTTTCTTCTTTCTATCTCTCTTGCACTCTCTCTTTCTTTCCTTTTGGGCATTGTGGTTTGCAATACAGGTACTGAAAGTTTATCATGCAGATCAAGAGAATCGAGCATCAATAGAACAGAACATCATAACATAGACTCTTGAATATATTATCACTTAATCTTTGATAAAGGAGCAAGAAATATGAAGTGGAGTAAATAAAACCTCTTCAACAAGTGGTGCTCAAAAACTGGGCAGCTATATGCAAAAAAAGAGGGTTAACATCAAAGATATAGAAGGCATCGGTAGAATTTTAATTTTAAGGGAAACAAATCTGACCCCATCAAAAAATGGGGAGAAGAAATGAACAGAAACTTCTACAAGAAGAACAAATGGCAAAAAAGGCACACAAAAAATGTTCTACATTGCTAATAATCAGGGAGACGCAAATCAAAACAACAGAAAGATATGATCTCACATCACAGAGATTGGCACACATCAAAAAACCCCAGAAGAGCCAGTGCTGCCATGGATGTGTGGAGAAAGGGACTCTCCTTCATTGATGGGAATGTTGACTGGTCCAACCTTTTTGAATAAATTGAGTTTCCATTTGACTCAGGAATACCATTTCTGGACCCCAAAAACCACAGCAGAAATGCTATCTGCACATCTATATTCAGTGCAGCATTATCCAAGAGACAGAATCTGAGTGTCAGAGAACAGATGAGTGGATCAAGAAACTGTGGTTCATCTACACAGAAACCAGGAAAAAGGAAGTCATGAAATTCACTTATATGAACATGGCGAGTATCATGCTGAGTGAAATGAGTCAGAAGGAGAGGGACAGGCATAAGATGATTATACTCATTTGTGGGATATAAAAAACCCATAGTATGAGATTAATACTGAAGAACAGTAGATAAGGGTCGGAGGACTGGTCCATGGTTGGAAGCTTGCCACAAGTGGTGGGAGGGAAGGCAGGGCAACTAGGATATAGAAGGAATCACTATGACAAAGATAGTTGGAAATGATCTCTCTGGGCAGAACTCGGTGCTGCAAGTAGATTAAGGTTTGTCATGACAAACATGACAAACCTATTCTTAATTGGCACAGTCCTCTGATTCCAATTTGTTCTCTTTCAGGTCTCACCCAAATTTTGTTTAAAGATTGCAAAACTTATTTTTAAAATTGTATAAGTTTATCAAGCTATTGAAATCTCAAATTATTTTTTGTTTGTTTTTGGGGGGTCATATCTGTGCTCTTAGGGCTTACACCTGTGCTTAAGGATCACTTTTGTTGGTGCGCAGGGATCCATAGGGGGTTCATCAGCTTGAATGTGAGTTGGGCACATGCAAGACAAACACCCTACCTACTGTACTTCCTTTCCGACTTCTCAAGTGATCCTTCTGGTATGTGTGTTACTCTTCTGAACTTGTAGCAGACTGTATACGATCAGCACCATTTGGCTAAGTTTTGTCCAAATATCAGTGGAAGACTGCTTGCTAATCCAGGTACAAACTCAGATTTAAATTTGAATTTAATTTTTTTATTAGTGAACTACCTAAAGTGAGAAAGAGGGGCTTGAATGATAGTACAGTGGGAAAGATGCTTGCCTTACCCATAGCCAACCCCAGGCTCGATTCCCAGCATCCCATATGGTCTCCAGAGCTTCACCAGGAGTATACCTGCGCACAGAGCTTGGAGTAAGACCAGAGAACCTCTGGGTGTGACCTCAAAACAAAACAACAACACCATCAAGGAAATAAAGTGGAATAGAAAGGGTGCTACAAAAGGCTTCAATAAAACTTTTTAATTTTAAGTGACCAGTGGACAGAGGGTCATTTTGTTCTACAATAAGCTCTGAAGAATAAAGATGAAAAAGAACAGTAAAAATATGGGAAAATGGCATCACTCATTTGGGAACTTCAAAACAATGTGACTTTGGCTGAAACATGGAAGCAACTTATCTTGCCATAGAAAGTTTAAATTAACCTTGCAACAAGCTTCACTGTATAATTCTTTTTCATTTGAAAAAGGAAATATAGAGGAAAATAGAGAGAAAACATATTTATAAGACTGGAGAAAGGATTGTTTTTCTGTGCTTTCTGTTTATTTTTGTATGTGGGTATTCCCCCATAAGAATGTTGCTCAAGGTATTTTCATTATTTAATTTATTTAACGTTTCTTGAGATTGAATTTGACCACTAATCATTCAAAATCCATTTAATGTCAGAGAGTGTTCATTTAAGACTCTACTGGGCTCTAGCATACGCTTGTAAACATGGCCCATCTACTTGCTCCGTAATATCATACTCCAGAGAAGAAAATATATCCTTTCTCATGCATCCTGAAATAATAAGATAATCACACAGACACTGTGTCCCCGTAGAAGTAGTTAGACATTCACCATATTTACTGAAATTATTGAATACTTTTGGAATGGAATTAAACAACCACTTTTGAGAGAAGAGTGGGAAGACCATGCATTAGTCTGTGAGGTACCTGGTTCATGTTTTTTTTGTAGGATTGAATTATTAAGAAATGAACCAGGTCTATATGAAAGCATCGAAAATCTCTCTGTCTCATATAAGCTATGAGATGGTCGTCTTCTTTCCGTGAATCTAAACTGGGGTGTCTGTCTAATTCTAGTTTCTGCAGACCCTGTATTTAGCAGGGACTTAGAGTCGTTCTATAAATACTTAGCAGCCATCCTGGAAATGATTGCTGAGTCAATCAATAGACATGAATAAAAATGATGTATCACCACATGGGGCTTTAAGTAAAGTGCTATTGGGAGTGATAACAGAAATAAAAGATCCCACCTGGTCAGGGTACAAGGAAAGTCTTCCTTGGAAGAGGCTCTCTTTGAATTCAACCTTGGAAACGGAGAGATTCAGACAGGTAGGGGTACTAATGTGAACCTGGACATTATATGGGGAGATGTAAGTTCCAACAATGATTCACCCAGCAGAATGGCCCAGAATGCATTTGGCTGTGTAAGGTCTAAGTGTGTAGAAACACACAGAAATTGTATGGTCCTTTGCAGTCTAACAACAAATGTAATCTAAGATTGTGCCAGCGTTCAGCTTGTTTCAATATAAATCATGATGCTCTAAGAGAGTTTTTCTCTCTACCATGTGGTTTCCTGGAAGCATTTTTCTGAGATGTTTGGAATTAAGCTGCCTCTCTTCTGTATTGTTTCATGCATCTTCCTTTTGTTTGGGGGGACTGTGTGAGTAGGCTTTAATTTCTAGTTGATGGCTTTTTAGAGGTGTCCAAGTGTCCCTGTAAAGTGCCTCTTAGGCTGAAGGCTGTCCAAGTCTACTTAATGTGTCAGGAAAATAAGGTTTGACACGTTTCCTGAGACAGGGTGATCTTTGACTTAGAAATGAGAAATCTCTGGGCAATGGAAGAGACGACAGGATGCCAACACGTGCTGTTGAATAATAGAGCTTACACATACACACACACAGGAGAGAGGGAGAGAGAGACAGAGACAGAGACAGAAACAGACACAATCTGGTTTCAAGTCTTGGTCTGATCCACAAAGGACAATGTTATTCTGAGACAATTGCTTAAATACTTTGAGCTTCGTGTTTCCTCCCTTATAAAATGACATGATCATTTTGGCCCCTCCAAACCTTATGAAGATTAAGTGAAATAATGTTTATATGAAGCATCTGACTGCTCATGAACACTCAGTGCTCCCTGGTGGGAAAGTTCTGAACAAATGAAGTCACAATGCTTCCTTTAAGAAGTAGAATGAATACAAACACAGTGAATTCTTTCCATGGAGCAGCTCAGTCAGTTTACCCTTGTATGCAATATTATTCTGAAATGTTTATAACTTATCTGTCTCTCCAGGGTCTTATTCAAGGCTCAGTACTCAGGAGGAACCTAATAAGTATTTTTTAAAAAATAATTTCCATCCACACTTCATTTGAGTTTATTCTGATTCCAAACAACTCTGAACCCTTCCAAAGGCACACATAAGTCTCACTGGTGTCTTGAATTTCTGATTCCAACTGATACTGTGTCAAGCCTGAAAACATCCCTAGCAGTCTCATTAAATAAGCACACCCTAACCATGTGCACCGCTGTTTAAAGAACAAAGTGTAAAACTGTCTCCCTGAAATAGACTTCTGTCGTTTTAGTGATTTGTGCCAATTGCAATTCCATTATGTTATTTGGATGGTAATATTCCACATACCAGTAAGAAGTGAACAAGTATTTTAAGAGAGACTCTGAGTCTCTCTGATGACATACTCGTTCTAGATTCTTTCTTCTTGGTGTGTTGGCCAACCTCCATCACTTGTTCTTAAAGGAATGTCTCTTCTTCTGTGTTCTGTGGTAGACTTATGCCACAGGGAGGCCAAGGCGTATTGCCAGAATTTAGTAAAGCCTATTTGGAAAAAGGAGAGACGTTATTTCGAATACCAAACAGGAGAAAATCTCTGGTATTTTAAGCCCCGAAGTGAATTGACCAGAATCTGTCCCTTTAATGGCTGCTAAGTAGCTGGTACCAAATGGCAGGACCAGCCGGAGGCAGAAGGAAGTCAAGGACATTTGCTCCTTCTCGAGGACAATCCCTGCTCCTCTCAGGTGGAACAAGGCCCTCATTTCAAACCACAGAACAGAGTGCTGCTTGCAAAGGGAAAAACAAACATTCGGGCTAGTTAAATCTGGGATGTTGAGTGAAGTTCATTACAATGCCCGTAGCATTTTCATTTCATCTTGAATTGAGAGTTTTTTATATGCCTGATGCTATTGTTTCCCAAGGCTTTGTGGAGACATTCAAACAAATCTCTGACGCTGCATTTGAGAGTAGATCGAAACGTTCTTGTCCTTAAATAATAATTTCAACTGTTTTGCTCGTTGAGCATAACCTTATCTTTGTTGATATTTAGTCAAAGATTAATTGCGTGTGGGATAGGAATAGAAGCATGTCCTCTGATTTGATGTGGCTATTTATGGAATAGGGGGGTAGAAATAAAGACAGAGCAGCAGGAACATCCTCAAGGCAGCGACGGAGGCAGTAAGGTGAAATTAAGTACAGAAAACCGAGCCCGAGGGAAGCTAGTCTAGTGGGAACTGCACACTCTACCTCACCATGGGAAAAACAGGGTTATGATACCCGGACTACGTGGGTTTTTGGTCCTGATTCTCTCATCTATTTATTCGCAACCTCTTTGTTTTTTTTTCTGTCTGTTGTTGTGTGTTGCATTTTTGAAAACCATTTTAAATCCAAGAATAAAGCAGGGACAGAAGTGCATGGTTAAAAATCAGCTCCTATTGTCTAATAAAGAAAAACGATTAACAAAGAAAGATTAAATTCCCTATTTATTCTCCAAATGTTTTTTCCAAGCCGGAAACTATATATATATATATATTTTTATAAAAGGCAACTTGGACCACAGAACATACTGTCCTTTTTCCTTTCCAAGGTGAAAGTCATGTCAGACTCACCTTGACCTTGAGTAAAAGACAAGGGGAAAATAATATGCTAGACTGTTGTAGCAGCAATCTTGCAACAGCATGTGACAAGAATAGTGTCTCTTGGTAGAAATGGTTGGATACAGTGGTAAAACGCTGAGACTCGGGGGCTGAAAGGTAGCATTTCATTTAGAGCAGTAGCTCTCTACTGTGGTCCTAGGTCTGCAATCTGGGAGCATGACAGAAATATGAAATTTCCAGACTTGCCCCCAGCCGGCTGAGTCATGGACCTTTGGGTCACTGTGGTGCATATCTGGGGGACCTCATGAAAGTGTTTATTTCTCCACAAATAACTTCCATTGGGGTGCTGCCTCTTTCCTACTGTGTTCGTAATCCATTCTGAGATAAGACAAACTCCATAAATAAAATTTAAAAGTTATAACATGGAGGACGAGAAATCCAAGATGAGAGGATTATCCATTTTGCCCCACCACCCTGACCGTAACGTACAGACACACACCCAAATGCAACACCTTTTTGATGATTTACCATTGACGTATTTATCTTTTTTATGTTTTGGATTTAAAAAGAAAACTAATTAAATATATCTATGTGGTTCAGCTTGTATTTTCAATATAACAGTTTCCACGTTATTACCAGGATGAGAAATCTCATTTTTAGGACTTCAATAAGTACCATTCATCTAGTTGTCTGCTTCTGCTGGACATTGGCATTCACAATTACTGAGAGCCTTCTGATAAATGTATGTTACAAAGCATTTTCTCTGTTTTTAAGTGAGTCCTTACTAGAATCCTGTAAGAAGCCTTACTAGGTCATTGTTGATGATTCTACTCAGAGATGACTTTTTAGGTTAGCTGCTAACCTCTGTGACTCTTAAGACCTAATTGTTTGTATGTGTGTGTGTGGGGGGTATAGTTTTAAGGTTTAGCTTAGGAAGTATTTCTTGTTAAGCTTTTCTTTCTCTCTTTTGCACCCATTTGTAAAAGAGATATGTGTGGGATTAGGGGGAAGGGTTGCATTTGTTCTCCTAACCTGAAGTAATAGTACTGGACTTGCTCTTTGGTCAGTGGTGGGTTTGCAATAAAACTGGAAAGCCACAGTTATTTTTCCTATATGTAATTGATGCCCAGGTTCCATGCCAGGCTGTTTTCACTCTGGGTGCCCTAGAGTGCGGCAGATGAGAGCCCTCCCCACCCCAAGGGACCCAGCCCCAACAGCTGAACCTCCACTACCCAACCACCACCACACTCCAGGCCGCTTTCTGAACTGCGCAGCTGCAACACATCATAAGACACTTCCTACCCATTTTCCATAATTATCAATCCATATTTGATGGGGTTTGGACATTAGGCAACAAATAATAGAGAGAAATACATATATAAATATAAAAGAAATATATATAAATATTTATATATTTGTATATAAGATATATAAGATATATAAAATAAATATATATAATATAGATAAAAAGGTAAAGGCCCTCCCGTTGATCATCGATTTGCTCGAGCGGGCCCAGTAACATCTCCATTGGAGATTT
>JAOXYA010043795.1:0-12481 GCA_028565675.1 Sorex palustris | reverse complement strand
CCAAGAAGTCTATATGGCAAAAGAAATATGGACTAAAACTAAATGTCAGCTGCACTGTCGCACTGTTCTCCCATTATTCATCAATTTGTTTGAGCGGGCACCAGTAATATCTCCATTGTGAGACTTGTTGTTACTGTTTTTGGCATATTGAATACGCCACAGGGAGCTTGCCAGGCTCTTCTGTGCAGGCGGGGTACTTCAGTAGCTTGTCAGGCTCTCTGAGAGGGATAGAGGAATCGAACCCAGGTCAGCTGCAAGCAAGGCTCAAGGTACTTACAAAGATCAACATAAAAATATCTAAAACCCCCATTAAAAAATGTGAAGAAGAAATGGACAGACACTTCTCTATGAAAGAACAATGGATGGCCAACAGGCACATGAAAAATGCTCATCATCACTTGGGGAAATCCAAATCAAGTTGACAATAAAATATCATCTTATACCAGTGATAATGGTGCATACCAAAAATCCTAGAAACAATATCTATTGATGGGGGTGTAGTGGAAAAGAAACCTTTATCCACTGCTAGTGAAAATGTTGTCTGGTCCAAGCCCTATTGAAAATCTATAGAGAGAACTCAGTAAATTCCAAATTGAGCTGCCCTACAACCGAACAATTCCACTTCTGCTGTGTATCTATACTCAGAAGAGAAAAAACAAAACCTGCATTCAAAAGAATGCATGCACATCACCATCATTCATTGCAGCATACAGTATGAAAGCTAAGATTTGGAGTCAATGTAGACGTCCAACTCCAGAGAAGTAGATTATGAAAATGTGGTGTGTGTGTGTGTGTGTGTGTGTGTATGTGTGTGTGTGTGTATACACTTGATCACTTGATCACTTGACTTCTCCTTAATAGTCGATTTGCTCGAGCGGGTGCCAGTAACATCTCCATTTGTCCCTGTTGCGTTCTAGTGTAGGCCAATGGCGTCTGTTCACTCTAGGAACACGAAGAGCCTCAAATCGATTGTTCATGATCTTGATGAAGAAGTCTGACCATCCGGTAGGTGGGCGGCCACGCAGTTTTTTGACATCCAGTGGAATCCAGTTGGTAACAGCTCTAGTCCAGCGGTCGTCTTTAAATCTCATTACGTGACCAGCCCAGTAACTACAACTGGTCTCCTTCACCTGACCCCCCTTTCAGTATGTCATACATATAAGAAAACTTTCAACATTTCAGTTAATTTGGATAACAAAATGAAGAAAATCTTTTATAAAAATTTTCCTTCCTTTACACATTTTCTCCAGAATTGCCTGTGCTCTTCCTTTTTTGAAAACTTTTGATGACCATAGGAAAGCAGGGCTTTGCCCTGTCCTCAGGGATCGCTCTCAGGAGTGATCAGGGGACCACATTTGGAGCTGGGGAATTGAACGAGGGTTCGCCACATGCAGGGCTGCGTTATCTCTTCAGCTACACTTCAAACATTGCTAATGCACAGAATTGGGGACTTAATTTAGAGGCACCATTAGAACGTTAGCTCCCAAATAACACTACAGTCGCATTATTGCTCTCAGAGCCCATCTACCACCTATGCCTGCTGTCCTCCACTATGTCTTTTAAAAGCATCATTCTTAGAAAAGAAAATCTCAAAATAGAGTGAGACACTCCTAAGACAAATAGAAGAAGGAACTCTAAAGGAACCCAGAAGAGCAGACAAGCTGTGGTTTAAAGACACATTTAATGACGCCATCTCCACTAAAAGAAAAAAAAAAGGAAAAAAGAAAGAAAAAAATATTTCATTTCAAAATTGTATGGGCCATTAAATTTTAAAAGTAATTCAGACAGAATCTTTTTTTAAATCTACTTGGGGGAAGGGAATTCAGGGAATAAATTTAAAAAAAATAAGTATATTGTTAGATTGTTAAAAGAATTCAGGGCTAAAAATAGGTCAGTGGATAACATACATGAGTTGCATGTTGCTGTGCTGGTTTCAATACCCAGTCCCCCAGGCCCCCATATGGTTCCTTGAACCAGGTGTGACTCCTGACTACAGAGCCATGAGTGAGTCCTGAGTCTCACTACGTGGGGCCCCAAAACCAAATGTCAGCAAAAGGAGTGAGGCATGTAAGTAGGCTCTTGTCACGGGAAAAATCTATGTAAGGTGGTATTGTTGGTACTGTGGTGATTGGTTACTTTAAAAATATATTTTGAAAATATCAGATATAAATAATTGATTTTTAGTGAAAATTAGCTATTGGTACTGCAATTCAGCTGAACCAAGTGGAGCATCAAAATACAAAATAACATTACTTTTATCTAGTAATATTTATACCTAATTAACTCAATTTATACCTAATTAACTCAATTTCTTTCACAAAACTTAGAAATCTAAGCAAAAGTCACTTAGAGAGCTGAAATGAGAATTAACTGGTGACTCTGAAATCAGATGATGGTACCCGAGGCTATAAGTGCTTTAGGATACACACCTCAAATCTAGCATGCTTAGGACTACAAGAAGTGTGTCAATTTGGCTTTAAAATTCTTTATTTCTTATTTCTGTGATTCATATTTATGTAGGAAGAAACACAGTAGTAGCAAAACCAATCCTTGATTGGATCACCTTAAGTTAAGGAATGTAATAATAAAGAAACAAAATAAAAAAACACCCGTATTATGAAAACATAACTGAAAATAAATAATTCCATTTTTACATCTTTAAACTCCTGAACAGAATCTCCTTGATTTAGAAATTAAACATCAAAGAATAGCAATCTGGTTGAAACTGGGCCAAAACTCAATGTTAGTCAAAAACAACAATCTTTGACCCAAAGCCTAAACAACAAATTTTTTTTAGGTAATCCCTCTCTTCGGAGCAGAAAGAACAGTCTTCCTCATGTTATACTTCCCCCAAAGCTTAACCCTTACTTTGTTTTGGTTTGTAGGTCAGATGGAGGGAGTATGACTCGGGAAAGCAGCCTTTGAGCTAACTTTCTCTTCATTCTGGAGCCCAAGAGTTCAGCCTTTCTTCCCTGTTACTGGCCTGTAACTTTCTTTTCTTGAGACCACCCAGACAAGATGGTGACTTTGAGGATAAATCTGTCATCTTCTTTAGCCCACCAGCTTGTTCTACCCACCACCGAGTATCTCTTTTGATTAGATCTTGGGAGGGAGTTGAATGGGGACTTTGTGGTTATATGACGAGTAGTAAAAAAATATCTCATTGTGGAAACAATTTTGTGCTCACAGGAGATGAGATAGGTTTGAAAGTTATAGTAGTAAAATTTGTTTTAGATTTAGTACTTCTCTTGGTCTGAAAAGAATATTAATAACAGAGTTAATATCCAATAAGTCAGAGAAACTTTAAAAAGTGCAAGTAGAAGCCCTCAGGCAAAAAATATGTTTACTGCTTAATGTACTGAAAATGGGTGACATGATGAATTTCTGAGATCAGAAACTTCTGAGACAGAAGAAATATACAACCCAACAGGCCTCCATGAGACTTCCAATGATGGAAGGTATACTTAGAATACAATAAAGGAAGATGGATCATATTTAAAGAAAAGATGGATTATGTAAAAAGAGCTATATCTTTTTGAAAATGCCTGCAATTTAAGTAGAAATATGTTGAGGAACATTTGAGAACTTTAAGAAGGATCACCAGAATATACATCTAGTACAGAATAATTCTACACAGTTCAAACAGGTATTGGAAGTTTTTATTTCTGATAAAGATTTTTTAAAAGCTGGCTAACCCATAAGCTTTTATGAAACTAGAAAATTTCTATTTTTTCTGGCTGTCCATTCTAAAAAATAAGCACCAATATTTATCAACAGAAGAGGGGAAAATGGGGTGATTTCAAAGATGGAAAAAGAATTTAATTTGAGAAAATTTAGCTTTAAAAAATCCAAATGTACTATATATCTCCAGAAGAAATATTGTATATGAAGATATTAACACTTCCAGTGTATTTATATCACAAGGATTGCTTGTAGAAAGTACTTCATCATCTGGGGCTGGAGTGACAGTACAGCCGGTAGGGAGTTTGCCTTGCACGTGGCCAAGCCAGAGTCAATTCCCAGTATCCCATATGGTCCCCTGAGCACTGCCAGGAGTAATTTCTGAGTGCATGAACCAGGTGTAACTCCCATGCATTGATGGGTGTGATGCAAAAAAGCAAAAAAAAAAAAAAGTATTTTATCATAGTACAACTTGAGTAAATTATTAAAAAACCTGACATTTACAAACATATAGTAACAATGGGCTGTAGCGATAGCATAGCAGTAGGGTATTCACCTTGCATGCAGATGACCCCACCAAGCTGGGTTCGATTCCTCCACCCCTCTCAGAGAGCCTGGCAAGCTACTGAGAGTATCTTGCCCACACGGCAAAGCCAGGCAAGCTACCCGTGGGGTATTCTATATGCCAAACACAACAAGTCTCACGATGGAGATGTTACTGGGTCGGCTCGAGCAAATCGATGAACAATGGGAGGACCGTGACAGTGACAGTGCTAGTAACGATAATATGCAAATTTATAACTATTTATAACAACAGAATTTTGCCAATTCATAACAACAGAACTGAAGGCAAGTCCACAATTATTAAGAGGTAAGCAATCAGGTGAAAGAGCTACAAGCAACGGTATTCATGAAGCCATAAAACCAAGAAATGTTTGGAAGTACAAGATAGAATCTGAGCAGTAGTTACCTTGCCGTAAGCCAGGGGCTCAAGATTCAAGAAGCGAGATCAAAGGTTAAGTCCAGCATTCTCAGGACAATTCAGTAGGGAAAAATGTCCTTGATCACACTGTGAATGAAGAAACCACCAGAGTTAAAAGCCTTTTTCTTGAGATCAAGGAAATAGATGAGCAGGATTTGCGAGATTATAGATAAATCCCTCTACCACATGACCAACGGATCACTGGGTGTGGTTCTGGAAGATCCCTGTGCTTCCAGGTGTGGCCTTGGTGGTCAATAGCATTGCAGAGCCTGGGCAGCTCTACATTCTCACACCCTAGCAGTAAATCTCGGACAAAGTTGGCTGAGTATAACCGGAAGTGGTATTCTGACTCACTGAACAATACTTGTAAGGACCCAGCACCCTACCCTGCACCCCCAAAAATTGTCATTTTTCCTTGAACACATCCAGCAATGTCTCCTAGCAATCATATTTATATTCACAAGTGAAGGCACTGTAGCACTGCCCTATAGCACTGTCCTCCCATTATTCATAGATTTGCTCGAGCGGGCACCAGTAACGTTTCACAACAAATTGTGAGACTTGTTATTGTTTTTGGCATATCGAATACTTCACGGGGAGCTTGCCAGGCTTTGTGGTGAGGGCGAGATACTCTCCATAGCTTGCTGGACTCTCCGAGAGGGGCAGAGGAATCGAACCTGGGTTGGCAAGTAAAGGCAGTTGGGAAAAAAAAAGAAAAATACACAACTACCTTCCCAAAGACCTTGGCACTCTACATTAAGGTGCTTATCTACGCCTTTCCTATGGGAGAAAATTTTCCTTTATTTTAGGGATTCTTTTTTCATTTCATTTCTTTTCTTTTCTTTTCTTTTTTATTTCAGTACCCAGGACTTCTGACTCTGCTCTCAGGAATCACTCTTGGTAGGCTCGGGGTGATGTAGGCAGGTAGACAGGGAAAGCCCCCTCCCAAGGCAGGGGCAAAAGCCAGCCCTGCAGAAAACAGGAAAAAACAGGAACTAAATCCTGATAAGACCCTCACCTAGCAACAGCAACAGACCCAGAGAAGCTCTAGCAGGAACAAAAGGCCAGGAAAAGAATTTCAAAGACCCATCAGGTTTCCCAACCCTCCTGGTAACCTCCTTAGCAATGGACTTTTTGACCTAGGTAGAAGCCCCAGGTGGGTGCAGGTTGGAGAAACCCTATAAAGGCCACCTTGAACAAGGAAGGGCGTGCATGTCTCCTGAGCCCACGAGCTGCTTATACCCACATGACAGAGCACTTGTGGTGCCCGAGCACATGTGTCACCTGCATCTCCCCTCTTGAGATGTGTACTTTCATGCTTTCGTGTCTAATGCTGGTATGTGTACAGAGGCTCTCTCCGCCCTTGGAGAAGCCTGTATTCTCTCTTGAGTATATTACTCTCTCTCACTCTCTCCCCCTCCACATTTTAAAAATCCTCCAAATAAAATCTGTTTATTTCAAAAAAATGGGTTCATTTTTTTAATTAACCCTAGCCATTATATACTTAGCTTCGATATTCCTACTTTCTCTTTTGTTGAGGGGATGGGGCTATTCCAAGCAGTGCTCAGGAGGTCCAGGAACCTCTCCAGTGAATCTCAGCCAAAGAGGCCAGCACTTTAACACAAGAGCCCCAAAACACAGTGCTGCTTGAGCCCTGCAGCCCCAGGGATTGCCCAAGTCACCCTAGCAGTGCTTGAGGGCTCCAGGAATGCACCTGGTGATGCTCGGAAGACCATACAGTGCAGGGGGTCAAACTGGGGTCTGACAAAAGCAAGGCAAGAATCTTAACCCTATACACTCTTTCCAGTGCCCCTGCTTCCTCGTTTAATTATTATATTACCAATATACACTGATTCTCTGTAGATGAATCATTATTTTCTCCTCTCACATCTAATCCCCATCTTTGAATACAAAACAAAATTATCTGACAATTCTGGTCTTTCAGACTGTCAATTTTGTTTTCCAGATTTCTATTATCTAACACATTTCTTAGCCCAATAAAAAAACCAACATTTTTCTCCATTTTATTAAGAAACTGTGCTATCAAAGATGAACATTAATCAGTGTATTATGATACAATTCTCAGCCCACATCATTGTGGAGTTTTGGAGCTTTTTTTTTTACAATTAACATCTCTATTTTTCTTTTATTTGCAAAATCTTGCATCATTTGGACTTTTCCTACTCCTGGATGCTTTCTTTGCTAATAACTTACTTTCTTGACACCCCCAAATAATGCTTCTTTTGCCATACTTTCAAGAACTGAACATTAGGCTAGTGGAATTTTTTCTTTTTTGTATCAAGGTGCCTTATGCAGCTGTACTCAGGGCTTATTCTTGGCTCTGTGCTCAGGGATCATTCCAGGTACTGCTCAGGGGAACATATGGGGTGCTGATGATTGAACTTGGTTAGTCATAGGCAAGGCAAGTGCCTAAACATCTCTGGCCCTAAGCTAATAATTTTTTTTAAACTTTCTCCAAGTCCATCAGGGATCAGAGAGAGAGTAATGTGAGTTAGATACTTTCCATGCTTATGGCCAACCTGGGTTCCATTATCAGTACCTCATATCGTCTCTGTAGGTCCTGCCAGGAGTAATCTCTGAGCACAGAGCCATGCATAAGACCTAAGTAGAACCAGATATGGCCCCAAAACCAAGATATACAAATATACTCCCAGTTTTTATTCTTTCTTGCAATTTTAAATCGCCTATGAAATACCCAAGTGAAGCCTACTTGTCATCTAAAATTTGAATTTATCAAAACAGTCTTGTGATTGTTACAAATTAGAAATTATGAGAATATAATAAATAATTTTCCAGACTCTGTACATTGAAACAATATCCCCACAATTGCCCATAGTCTTTAACAAAAATTAACAAAATATGAAATATCAATAATCTAAAAGAAAGGTCTGTCATATGAAAAGCATACTTAACTACAAGGTTTTATTATAAATAAAAATAGTTATTTAAAACACAAGGATTAGTTTAAGAGAGTGCTATGAGCATGTATCCATATACTGTTCCCCCTTAAGCCCTAAGGTCTTTTTAGAAAGATATAAAAGGAACTCAAAAATATCAGTTAGGAAGAGTACATGCTTCACATTTATGAGGTGCTGGTATGAAAGTGTGAGTAACTGAATAAAGAAATATATATACATACACAAAAAACTCCAAATACAGCAAGCAAATGCAGGCATTTTGCTAAGTGTACTATGTTCCAAGAGGGTATTATATCTATGAAATAAATTATGTAAAATGTTTAGAAATTTTAAATATGATATTGAGGTTTTTAGAATAGCAAGCAAGACCAAAAAACTACATCTGAAAAGTTCCTAAAAATTTTTTAAAACAAGGATAGATTTAAAATTTCCAAAATCTATCTATGATGATTTAGTGAGTGAAAGAACAGCAAAATTAACAGAGCATGAATTTGGTTCAGCGGCATAAAATGCATGCCTTACACTCAGAGACCTGGATTCAATCCACAAAATAGCAAAAAAAGAAAAAATAGAAGAAATAAGAAAAAGTTCCAGATTTAAAGACAGATTTTTTAAAGTTCTCATATTAATGAGCTCCCTAAAAATTTTAAGATATTCTCTTAAGAAGAAAAGTGTGGGCTGGAGCAATAGTACAGCGGGTAGGGCATTTGCCTTGCACCTGCTGACCCCAGGCATCCCATATGGTTCCCCAAGCACCACCAGGAGTAATTCCTGAGCGCAGAGCCAGGAGTAATCCCTGAACATCGCTGGATGTGACCCAAAAAGAAAAAAAAAAAAAGAAGAAATGTGCTTTCCACAGAGGTAGGCGAGAGGGAAACTGGGACCCCTGGTGGTGGGAAACGTACATTGATGAAGGTAAGGTGTTAAAACACTGTTATGACTGAAACCCAATCATGAACAACTTTGTAACTATGTATATTACTGTGATTCAAGTGTGTACCTCAGACTGCCTCTGACTTCTCCAACTTCTGCTTTACCCTTATTATCAGCAATCCCCACCAACCACCATATTTATCTGCCATTATGTAAATTATCCCTTCCCACCCCACACAGAGCCCTGGCAGCTGAAGACCTCTGGAACCAGTCACAATCATGCTTAAGACCACTCTCCACATGCTTGGATGAGCCTCATGCATGAAGGAACCGGTAGAGAAACCCAGGTGTGTGGAACCCAGGGCTGATATCTCCAAGACTGCTCGGATCAGGACTGGGCCTCCTCCACCCAAATCCTCCATATTCTAGTAGCTAGGTGTTACACCCACCAACTGCCCCATCGCCACATAATCCCATCAATGGCCAAGACACAGAGACTATAAAACCAAGTCCCAGAAGCATGTGGCCGCATTTGTGGCCACCTGACTTCTTACTGTCTAGTTCTCGCTCTCAGAGAACCCAGCAGGCTACCGAGAGTGTCCTGCCCACACAACAGAGTCTGGCAAGTTCCCCGTGGTGTATTTGATATGGCAAAACCCAGTAACAATGATGGGTCTCATTCCCCTGACCCTGAAAGAGCCTCCAATGTGGCACTTGCTAAAATCTCAGGGCTAGGACGCATGGAGATGTTACTGGTGCCTTCTCAAGGAAATCGATTAACAACGAGATGACAGTAATACATAAATTATCATAATTATTTAAAATCATAAATCAGGCTCGCTCTTCAAGACGATGTTCTTCCTTAAAAATGTATCACGGGGCTGGAGCAATAGCACAGCGGGTAGGGGTTTGCCTTGCACATGGCCAACCCGAGTTTGATTCCCAGAATCCCATATGGTCCCCTGAGCACTGCCAGGAGTAATTCCTGAGTGCAGAGCCAGGATTCCTGTGCATTGCCAGGTGTGACCAAAGAAAACAAAACAAAACAAAGACTCACTTACTTGTCTCTAGTATCTTTGTGCCCTCTCTCTGTAGAACCCCATGTTCTTTCTGAACACATACTTCCTCTCTTCTTCCCTCATATTTTTCTAAATAAGTTTCATTCAGTAAAAATTACCTTGTTTCAAAAAATTAAAAATAAAACCATAAACCAGGAGGTAGAGAGATATTAAGTAGACAGGGTACTTGTCTTGCATGCAGCCTACCTGGGTACAATCCCAGGTGCCCTGCATGGTCCCTCCGAGAACCACCAGTTGTGATTCTTGAGCACAGAGAAAGAAGTAAGCCCTGAACACTACCAGGTGTGGTACCAAAACCAAAAACAGAAAAGTAAAATCACAAAAATATAAACATAAACCATGTCATGTCATTCCTCAACTTAAACGTTTTCAATAGTTTTTTGTTTTGTTTTGTTTTTTGCTATTAGACTGAAACCAAAATTCTTTTTCTTGGTCTATCTGATTTGGTCCCTTCTATCCTTATTCACTGAATTCCCCTTTCTATATAATTTCTTAGATTCGGTCACAAATCTTTCAGTTACTTATCAGCCAAGTTATTTGTACCTCAGAAGATTTCTACATGCTTTTTCTTCTTACTAAAAGCATTCTCTAATTCACACACTTAACCAAACTCTCACCCACTTTTTCAATTTCAACTGAAGAAAATCCCTGATCACAAAATCTAAATTGGACTTTATTATTATCTTACACTGTATTGTTTTTATTTCACTATCACTATCACCTCGTTCTTCATTGATTTACTCAAGTGGGAGCCAGTAACACCTCCATTCATCCCTGCCATGTGCTAGTGTGGCCAAATGGCATATTGAGGGCTATTTCAATATTAGGGGAATGAGGACCATCATTGTTACTGTTTTGGCATATCGAGTAGGCCACAGGTATCTTGCCAGAATCTGCTGTGTGGGTGGGATACTCTCGTTAGCTTGCCAGCCTCTCCGAGAGGGATGGAGGCTTTGGGGGCAGCCTCTAATCACCTTTACAGATGTTCCTTGTCAGGCATATATGTGGGCAGGATACTCTCAGTAGCCTACCAGGTTCTCTGAGAGTGAAAACTAGAAAATAAGAGGTCTTCCGGGAGCTTGGTTTTATAGTCTCTGGATCTTAGCTGTTGATGGGGTTACACGGCAGTAGGTGGGTGTAACTGACTAGCTACTGGAAGATGGGGGATCTGGGTGGAGGAGGCCCAGTCCCGATCCAAGCAGGCTTGGAGATCTCAGCCTCAGATTCCGCACACCTGGGTTCCTCTGCCAGTTCCTTCATGCGTGAGGCTCATCCAAACGTGTGGAGAGTGGTCTCAGTATGGCTGTGGCTGTGTCCCGAAGATCTTCAGCTGCCGTTTTTATTTATTTCATAAAATTTAACCCAGTTCATAAATATTTATTAGGTTTTGTTTTTAGGCCACACCCATCAGTGCTCTGGGCTTACTCCTGGCACTGAGCTCAGGGACCAACAATTCCTGATGAAGCTCAGGGAATCACATTGGGTTCCAGGAACTAAATACAGGTCTGCTGTGTGCCAAGCAAATGCTCTATCCTCTGTACTAGATCTCCAGTTCCCTATTTATTAGTTTCATGTATGCCCAAGATGGTAAATCTCATGAGAACAAATAACATCCTTTATGTTTTTATTTATCTGTACAAAATTTAATAATTAATAAACATTGATGTTTAAATTCAACAGTTAAATAATCTTGCAATCTAAAAGCAGCAGTTGAAAACATGAGGAGGAGAATGTTACATAAATTGAAAGCAAATAGGGTATGTATAAGGAAAGAATTTACAGAAGTAAATTTGGTTGGAGCAATATTACATTAAGCTTAAGTTGTTTGGCATTTATGACTTATGATATTATTTAACATACTTGTTATGTACTATCTCAGTCCTTAAGTGAGCAATGAAAAGAGTTGGTTATTTGAAATTTGTCAATGAGATGTTTCTTTTATTTACAAGATAAAATGGGCAGCATTGTATTTTTTGTTTGGTTCTGTTTTGGTTTGGGGAGGGGTACCCAGAAATACTTCAGGCTTATTCCTAACTCTGCACTCAGGAATTACTCCTGGCAGTGTTCAGGGGACCATATGTGATGCCAGTAATGAACCTGAGTCAGCCACATGCAAGCAAAGTGCCTTACCCACTGTACTATCTTTCCAGATCCAGGCTGATAGGTAGTTATAAAGTAACACTCTAAAGAAGTCTTCTAGAGAAATGGCAAAAAAAGCTGGCAAGCAAGTCTCCCAACTAAATAACAGTCAGAAATTAAATATACAGAAAAAGCATTACCCACACAATAAATTCTGGTTTTCTGGGGAGGTTAGAGGGTGTTTGTTTTGGTTCAGCTTTCTGCTTGGTTGGGACTACACAGAACTATGCTCAGGGGTGACTCCTCACAGCACTTAAGAGACCATATGTTTTACCAGGGATAAAATTTAGATTTTTTCTTTTATGATAATAAGGATATAATTAAATGGATCATGTAAATAGAAGTGAGAATTAAAATTATTTACGGTAATATTGCCTATTTAGGAATGGATGAGCACTGCCTGCGCACTACCAGGCAGTGCTCATCCATTTTGTAGCTCAAAATCTAAAATAAAGTTTAAGCAAACATCCTAAAAAGGGAATATTACTTTTAATAATTTTAATTATAACATTATTCAAAGCTTCTTGGGTACTCTGGTGGTGATAACTGTATATACCAAAACCATAGTCAATACCACTGTCAACTGATTTCCTTAAATATTAAACATCAAAGTGTTCAAATTTCAAAGTAAAATGTATAGAGATATTTTAGAAAACACCAATAAATTCATGAACTATTTTAACTTATAAAAATAATTATCTTATGGGGTACAGTGCCACCAGCAGGTCAATCTGTACCTGTGAGGCGAGTGCATCAGCAGCCTGATGGTGCCTTCAGACTTCCAGATA
>JAOXYA010043778.1:0-12481 GCA_028565675.1 Sorex palustris | reverse complement strand
AGCACTGCCAGGAGTAATTCCTGAGTGCAGAGCCAGGAGTAACCCCTGTGCATCGCCAGATGTGACCCAAAAAGCAATAATAATAATAATAATAATAATAATAAAATAAGGGAGGGAAGGGCAGGGCAGGGAAGGGTTGATGACAGTATCAAGTTCACATTTCACCCACTGATATGCCAGACCCAGCCACTAAACGTGTCCCCTTCCACACCAGTCCCCCTCTTGCTGACCTGTCACGCCAGAGGGAGTGTGTGAGATGGGGAAAGCTGACCACAAGGGGCAGCTGCTGAGCGAGGCGACTGGCCGTGACTGGGACTCACCTGAGTGGCCCTTTGCCCCCACTCACCTCTTGGAATGTGCGTGTCACCAGCCTTCCCCCTGCACCCCAGAAGTTGCCCAAGGACATTATCTCTGAGATAAAACATATTGTTCAGACAATCTGTGCCAGGCGCATGACCCGGGAAGGGCCTCGACCAAAGCTTTTATGGTTTGGAGGGCCACGCAGACCCGTGAGAGCTGCCAAGCCATGGAAGCTAGTGAGTCCCCTGGGAAGGTCTGCCCTTTGTCTTCGTGTCCCCTGGCCCCTGATGCAGTTCGGTCAGCATGACACCTGGAAGGCTCCTGCGGTGAATATTCAGCCTTTAATGCTCTTCCTTGCACGCAGTGCGCCCAGGTTTAATTCTAGGCACCGAGTATGGTCCCCAGCTCTACTAGGAGTGAGCCCAGAGCACACGACCAGGAACAGACCCCGGGCACTGTGGGTATGGACCCCCAACCTCCCCCAATTGAAGACAAGCGAGTCCTTCCACGACCTGGGTGAAGCTACTACATTAATGTGGTCACAAAAAAGATAAGACTGTTGATTCTGGGTATCTAAAAATAGTCAATTCCAGAGAAAGAGCGAGAGCTGTGGTTGCCAGGAGTTCCGGCACAGGGAAATGGGGAGTTGCTTAGTGGCTATGGTCTGAGCTTTGCAAAATAAATTATTTCTAGAGGTTCATTGCATAAGAATGAATAGAGTTAACGCTACTGAAGGCGATGCCCGGAAATGCTCCATCAGGCTGGAGAAACAGATAGCACCGGTGTCAAGCACCTGCCTTGCACGTGGCCAACTCCAGCTCCATCCCCAGCAACTCACATGGTCCCAAGCACTGCCACGAGTGATCCCTGAGCACAGAGCCAGGAGTAAGCCCTGAGCACATCTCGGTGTGGCCTCCAAATGATAACAAAAATGCAAAGATAAAGTTTGTGTTTTTCGCATTTAGAAATACATACCCCCCTGGGGCTGGAGAGAGAGCGCAGCAGGTAGGGCGTTTGCCTTGCACGTGGCCGACCCAGATTCGATTCCCAGCATCCCATACGGTCCCTGAGCACCACAAGGAGTAATTCCTGAGTACAGAGCCAGGAGTAACCTCTGTGCATCGCCAGGTGTGACCCCCCACAAAAAAGCAAAAAAATAAAAATAAATACACACCCCCGAGCCTAAACCAGATGGTATCCCATCATTTTATCTGGGGGGCCCAGTCAGTTTCCCACCTGGCCTGAAAGGAGTCCTCGCAGGCAGAAACATTCGCACAAGTGAGCAGTGAGCAAGTTGCCCACAGGACCACAAAAAAAAAACTGGGCAGACATGACCTTCGTCGGGAGCAAGGATTCTCTCTTTTTCTCTCCTTTTTGCTCTCTCTCCCCTCCTCCTCTTTCTCTCCACCCCTCAGGATTGGGTCCAAAGAAGCTCAAGCCAAAAGTTTCCGTACTCACTGGTGGCCAGGGTCAGGGAGAGGGACCCTCAGAGCAGGCCAGTGGGGAGAAGGCAGCCCAGGACTGGCTCCATCCCAGAGGCAGATGGGAGTCAAGGTGGACAGCTGCAAAGTGTCCATCTCTCGGACAGTCTGGCCACTCGTGCACAGGGCTGGCACAGTGCAGCCCCGCGAAGCCCTGGACGGAAACTGAAGCAGGGGTGGTAGCCTGGGGCGCTCAGACACCTCAACATGCAGGGTGGGCTCAGGCGGAGGCTTGGTCCTGAGGCGGCCAATGTTCCCCCGGGCTCTGCTGCTGAAGGAAGATGAGGATAGCACCCACCACTGTGGGGATGCTGCAGAGTGCACGAGGACATGCTAGCTGGTGTACGGGCTTCTCAGGTCACATCTAAGGCCTGTCAGCACCAGCTTAGCTCTGTGACAGTGACACTGCAGACAGTAAACACAATCCATGGCTCTGGGTTGGAAGATGTACAACGGAGCTTTGCCTTCATAATTGTTCAGTTCAACCAGAAGGTGACAGAATTCTCTGAGACAACATTTTTTGCAGGGTGGGGCCACACCCAGCCATGCTCAGGGGTTATTCCTGGCTCTGAGCTCAGGAATTACTCCTGGTGGTGCTCAGAGGACCATAGGGGATGCCAGGGATCAAACCTTGGTCAGCAGCATGCGAGGCAAACACCCTCCCCACTATACTTGACATTTTAATGTCTGATCCTCCCAGGCAAAACTGATTCTGTAGCTGATCACCAAAACTTAGTGGTATGAGTATGTGCAATATGTCAGAAAACACATTTTTCTGTCTCTGTTCACACCACAGAACTTTACCAGACATCCGCTTATATCCGTGAGGCATCCGTGAAGAGAGGCAGCCTCACTCTCTCACAGGGCCTCAAGGGGCAGGAGGAGGAGCACACAGTCCTGACAGAACTGGAGCCGAGCTTCACAGGGAGCACAACACAAGGTCAGTATAAGAAATGCTTATAGGGGGCTTGGGAAAAAGCTTCTCAGAACTTCTGGCTGTCTTGAAAGATAAGTAGAGTTGGGCAGGGTTGTGACTCCGTGGTGGAGTCTTGCATATGTGAGATCCTGTGTTCTATCCCTGTACCACACACACACACACACTCACACACACACACTCACACAGTCAACCAAATAATCCTACTTCTCCTTTAGTCCACTGGATCAGAAGCTGACTCTAAAAGCTAAGCCTGGAAAGAAAGCTGCACCTGTCCCCCGAAGACCACCCCGTGAAGAATGGAACCACCCCCTGCACAGGCTTTCTCCGGTACCTGAGTCCTCCTCATCAAGGAGCCACTTTTTGCTTTATGAATCTTCACAGTTTACTGAGAACAAGCCTGAGGTAATGGTGGGAGGAAGAACAGCCCGACAGGCTGGGGGTGCGGGTTACTGATTCCTGGTGCCATTGCGGGAAGGCGGGTCATTTCCTGCAGGCGGCGCTTCAGACCTGGGGGCTGGGGCGCCATTTCTCTCCATTGGGGGTGCATATGGCAGAGGTGGGGGTACACACGGCAGAGGCGGGGGCCCACATGGCGGAGGCGGGGGCCCATATGGCGGAGGTGGGGGCCCATGTGGTGGAGGTGGGGGCCCATGTGGCGGAGGTGGGGGCCCATATGGTGGAGATGGGGGCCCATATGGTGGAGGTGGGGGCCCATACGGCGGAGGTGGGGGTCCATATGGTGGAGGTGGGGGTCCATAGCTCTGGGGCGCAGGTCCGTATCCTGCTTGTGGGCCTCCATATCCTGGTGGTGGGTATCCGTAGGAATAAGCTGGGTTTACTAAGAAGAAAAAACATTTTTGGTTTTTATTTTTTGTTTTTGAGCCACTTCTGTTTTGTTTTTGTTTTTGTTGTTGGTTTTCTGGTTTGTTTGTTTTTTTTTTTTTGGCTTTTTGGTTCACACCCGGTGATGCACAGGGATTCCTGCTGGTTCTGCACTCAGGAATTACTCCTGGCAGTGCTCAGGGAACCATATAGGATGCTGAGGATCAAACCCAGGTTGGCTGTGTGCTAGGCAAATGCCCTACCCGCTGTACTATCGCTCCAGCCCCTTGAGCCATTTCTGGAGATACACTGTGGTTACTACAGGCTCCACACTCAGGAATAACTCCTGGTGGCTCGGGGACCATATGGGATGCGGGGATGGAACCCAGGTTGGCCGAGTGCCAGGCAAGCACCTTGCCCACTGTACTATCTCTCTGGACCTGAAGGAAAAAAAATTTGCCAGTCGTTTTTGTAAATGGTAAGCAAGAACAAACAGAAAGGAGAAAATAATGCTGAAGCAGTCAGCATTCAAACAAACATGAATGTGAGTTCTTTCAGTTACCCATCTGAAGGCTTTATCACTTCCTGTTGTGGAGGGATTGAAAGTATCATGAGAACTAACCCAGTATTTATTATTTATACAAAGATATATATTCTTTACCTCTGAAAATTTGTTTTCATTATGAAAAAAGTAATACAAGCTCCAAAAGATGGAATCAGTCCAACTGCCCATCAGTGGATGATCGGATCAAGAAATTGTACTTCACAGACTTAATGGAATACTGTTCAGCTCTCATAAAAAGATGAATAACATGAATGGAACTTGAGGTGGCCATGTCAAGTGAAGCAAATCAGGAAGTGAAAGGCAGTGGATAGCTTCATTCCATATGTGGAATACAAATAGCAAAGCATGCCAACTGGCAAAACACAACAAAAATAAACCCCAGGGGCTAGAGCGATAGCACAGCCGGTAGGGCGTTTGCCTTGCATGCGGCCAACCTGGGTTCAATTCCCAGCATCCCATATGGTCCCCCAAGCACCGCCAGGGGTAATTCCTGAGTGCAGAGCCAGGAGTAACCGCCGAGCATCGCCGGGTGTGACCCAAAAAGCAAAAAATAAATAAAAATTAAAAAATAAATAAACCCCAGACTCTGAAAAAAAATTACTTAGACTGGGCATTGTATTATAGGATTCTAGGGTATAGCTTTACATCACAGAAATTCCACCACCTATGTTATTTTAGCATCCCACTATCAAAAAGAGCCCTCTCTGGGGCTGGAGAGACAGCTCACAGGGCTGAGAACATGTGTCGCATGCAGGCTGCCTGGCCTCAATCCCTGGTACTGCACAGTCCCAGGGCACCACCGTGGATAACCCCCAAGCACAGAGCTGGGGGTAGCCCCTGAGCACTGCAGGTATGACCCAAATTGCCTCCCCCAAATAAAACAAATCACAAAAAAACCCAAATGACCCTTCTATCTTTTCTTTCTACCACATCTCTTCCCTATAATTTGGGGGTGAGGGGGAGGACCACACCCTGAGGTGCTCATACTCCTGCTTCTGCACTCAGAGGGTAGTCCTGGACGTGCTCAGGGGACCATACATGGTGCTAGGGGTTGAATGGGGTCTGCTGGAGGCAGGGAAAACACCTTAATCCTCTTTGTTATGTCCTGGGTTCTGGGTTTTTGGGTAACAGCCTGCAGTGCTCAGAGGCTATTCCTGGCTTGGTGCTCAGGGGATCATATGTGGTGCCAAGGATTTGACCGAAGTTGGTAAAATGCAAGGGGAGTGCCTTACTGTCTCTTTAACCTCGCCTTCCATAATTTCGTCTTCTTTTTGTTTTGTTTGTTTTTGGGCCACACTGGGTGTTACTCAGGGCTTACTCCTGGCTCTGCATTCAGGAATCACTCCTGGTGGTGCTGGGGGACCATATGAGATACTGGGGATCAAACCCGGGTCGGCTGCATGCAAGGAAAATGCGATACCCACTGTACTCTCTAGCCCTGCCTTCTCCAATTCTTACCTGGATCATTTTACTTGGCATCATAAAATTTATTTATTGTTAATTTTATTTCAGAAATTAAAAGCTATTCCATATTTTCTGAGTCATGCTACTAATTTCTACTTAATTTCCCTGCTGGAGAAGCTACCATTTCCAATTAATATTGCTAATACACACTAATAAAAATTTTAAAAAATATATTGCTAATACTATTATATTATATATATTATTTTTAATATATTGTATTATATAAATTACCTATTAACTCGGGTCGGCCGGATTGGCCACATGCAAGGCAAATGCCCTACCCACTGTGCTATCTCTCCAGCCTGGGTCCAAGAATCAAGACAAGCTACCAAGAGTATCTCGCCCGCTTGGCAAAGCCTGGCAAGCTCCCCGTGCCGTATTTGATATGCCAAACACAGTAACAATAAGTCTCACAATGGAGACGTTACTGGGCCTGCTCGAGCAAATTGATGAACAATTGGAAGACAGTGCTACATTGCTACCTATTAACAATTTAATAAACAATGAATTTTAACTATTTCCTTAACTATATCCTCAATGTATGCTTTGTTTGTTTTTGAGTCGTAGCCAGTGGTGCTCAGGGTTTACTCCTGGCTCTAAACTCAGAGATCACTCCTAGCAGTGCTATAGGAACATACAGGATGCCAAAGATGGCTCTGGGTCAACCACATGCAAGGCAAGCGCCTTCGCCACTGTACTATCTCTCCAGCCTCCCAACATAAAGTTTTACACCATGAATAAATAACTGAGTCCAGGTAGACAGGGAAGTATAAAGTTGTTCTGTGAGCTAGGCAGACAGTTCTCAGAGCTGGACTAGGTGCGCTGTATGCAGAAATCCATGCCTGATCCCTGGTACTGCATGCCCTGCCAACTACCTCAAGCACTGAGCTGGGAGTGGTCCCTAAACACCATTAGGTGTGGCCTAAAAACTAATCAAACAAAAAGCAAAAGGAAACTGAGAGAATAATTCCATTTACAATAACTCTAAAAAAGTACCTCGGGAAATAAAATGTGCTGAAGTATTTCACCTTTGTAGTCAGAAAGCAACTACAAGGTGAAAGGTTTCAGCACTGTAAACTGTAAAATACAAATCATTTAAAGACCTGAGTAAATAGAATTCCCAAGTTCATAGATTAGAAGACAACAGTGAATTAAAACAGTAATCCCAGGAGATGAAAAAATAGTGCAGTGGGGAGAGCACTTGCTTGCATGTGGCCAACCTGGGTTTGATCCCTGATATCCCACATAGTCCCTTGAGCACCTCCTGGAGTAATTCCTGAGTGTAGAGTCAGGAGTAACCCCTGAACATCGCTGGTTGTGGCCCCCAACAAAACCCTAGCAATTCTCCTTGTTAAAAATTAATTGGGGAGACATATATTTAAGGTTTTTTTTTTCTGCTTCTCCCCCAAAAGAGTTGCAAGTAAAGTTTCAGACATGTAAATCAAGAACCCTTGGCTGATTTTCCCACTATCCGCCAGAAGTTACCTGCAGAGGACGGGTATGTCTGTTCAACAATCACGTACATTCCTGGACGGCCGATCCAATAATGGGAAATCCTCAGTGGGGTTCCTCTGGCAGCTGAAAAGACAAAGTTGATACCAGTGTGACTCCTGAATCCCACTCCGTCAGATTATGGCTGCTGTCAACCAACTTGTTATTAGAGAAGTCACCATCACCACACACGCGTTCACCAGGACTTCAGCTAATACAGTGGCACAGCCCTGTCCACAGCTGTGTGTTACTTGAGACCCACGGCAGTTTATTTACTGGGCTTCTTCAGGACCGGGCAGAGCTTAAATCTACAATAGGTATCAGAAAAGAACTCCAGGGACAATTCCCTCAAGTTGGCCGGATGCACAAACTGTGAAACAGGAAAGCACCTGCTAGTCTTTCTCCCTCTCCACCCCTCTTTAGAGGGAACCTGTGACAACATTAGGTGGGTAATGATCCAGGGTAATCGCCTCATCTCAAAATCCTTGCAAAGAATAATTAGTAATTACAGGCCAAGTTAAGTTTAAAAGGGTCTGCAAGGACTCTCACCAATTGGCTGGCTTTTATAGAAACACTAATATCTTCTCTCTTAAAAACTGAATAAACTGGAGGATATTTGTTTCATTTTTTTTACATAATTCCCTATGAATTTTTTTTTGGGGGGGGGTTCACGCCTGGCAATGCTCAGGGGTTACTTCTGGCTCTGCACTCAGGAATCACCCCTGGCAGTGCTTGAGGGACCATATGGGATGCTGGGGATTGAACTTGGGTGAGCCACATGCAAGGCAAAGGCCCTTCCACTGTACTATCAATCTGGTCCCTGTTCTCTGTGAATCTTATGTCCTCCTTACTCCTTACCCCCTTCTAATATCTGACTGGTGGCCTTCAGAATACTCCCCTAGAGTAATGCTTGTGTTCACTCTTATGTTTGCTTGTTTCTCCTGTGGCCCTCACTGGACTGTGAGTTTGACAAAGGCAGCAACCTGATTATGCACACAGTGTCCACCGCCATGTTGCCCAATCATCTCCCCACCCCACCCGCCGTGTCCGGCACATGACAGGAAGTAGCGATAGTATATCTGTCAAAAACAGGGGAGCCTGAATCAAAGAGCCTTGGCAGCTCAACTTTGCAGAGGGGAAGGGACTGTCCTGGTCCCTAATAGCATCAGGCCACAAAGTGGAACGATGAGTTAATTCTAAAGACCTCAGTGACTTCTATTTCACAAGCTCTAACGCTCCCTGGGGAGACCCCAAAGCTGGGATATAATCAGCCTCTGAGAACTTCTGTCCACTGGACCACGTTCCTCTAAGTGGCCTAAATCCTTTCCAAGAGATTGTCCAACTCCTGGGACTCTCACCCTAGCTTGGCAGGCCAAAAAATCAGATGATGATATTATTATTCCAGATTCAGCAGTGATCAAAGGACCCCAAGTATCCAGTCTGAGGCGCCTATATGCAAATCACCCATTCCAGCCCCGTGAGCCATCTCCCAGGTCCGAAAAGCAGATCTCACTAAGGAGAGCAAACAGAGGATTCTTAGTGCTGTCTGACGCTCACCCCATGATCTGAGGGGTTAGGCATGTACCCCTGATGGTGGTGAGGCCCAAGTATGAGGGAGGCCGACCCAAGTTTCCCAGCCTGGGTGCCCAAAGCTCTACTCCCTCTGAATGCCAGGAACCCATGCCACCCCCAGCAAGCTTCAACTCTTCACTGCCTCTGCTTGGGCCACAAACACCTGGACTTTCAGCTTTGCACACAATTACCAGAATGGTAGAGACATTTCTCATGCCTCTACTTCCTCTCCTGGGCCCTTCCACCATCTGTCTTTGCCAGCGTTTCACTGCAACCTCGCTCACCGCCTAGCACAGACTTCCAGCCGCCATATACGGTTTCAGTCCACATTCCCCTGTGGGTGTCTATAGCAGCCGACTCAGATGACTGCCTGGTAATGGGTCGAGTCTCCTCCTCTGACTTCGAGGACCAGAAACCCATTTGGCTCCCCTCCTGCCCCAGAGCCAGCTCCTCCTCCGTCTGCATTGCTGGGTCACTACTCCAAATCCCTTAGGTGAAGAGGCCCTTGGAAACACCATCTGTAATTCACTGCATGAACCCACCCCTCCCGTGCTCCGGAGAAGAGCTGCATGACAGAGATGATAAATCAGTCTCCAGAACACTTCATCTTAGGAGCTCCAAGCCGCACTGGCCTCTCCCATCCCTCCGGTGCCAGGGTTAAAAGTGTGGGCTCAAGAGAATCTACATCACTTATATACTACTTCTGCCAAAAGCATGGCCTGAATAGAATAGAATCATGAGTAAATAAACTAAGGGAAATTCTACAAAACAATACACTCATAAGTTGTTTTTGTTTGGGGGGCCACATTCAGCTGTGCTCAGAGTTTACTCTCGGCTCTGTGCTCAGAGATCACTCCTGGATAGTGTCCAGGGGACCTAAGTGTGGCGAGGATTTGAATCAGAGTCAGCCACATTCAAAGCAAGTGCCTTAACATCTGTACTCTCTGGCTTTCAAAAATAATTTTTTTAAGGGCTGAGACCAGATAAAAGGAGGTTAAAGAAATAAGCAAGCCCTGGGCATCGTTGGGTATAGCCACCTCCAGAAAAGAAGGGGCAGAGTGAGAGGGAGGAGTGTTTAAGCTTCAAAATTCCAGCTTTATCACTTGCTAACAGAATAGTCCCAGGAAATTATAGAACTGTCATGGACTCAGTTTCCCCAGTTGTAAATTACAGATGCTAGTACCACATCGTAAGGTTTTTGTGAAGATTAAACTGACACAGGTAAAGAGGGCTTGGATGCTTCGAAGTACAGTCTACATTTGGTAACTGTTAGGTAGAATGAGGATGGCTATGGGGAGCTCACGTAGCCTCTGACCCTGGCTTACAGCATCACGAGGCAGTTTTCTAAGCTAGACACTTCACTATGTTGTCAGCCCTTGGCCCACGCCTACAACACAGGCCGTAACATACAGCAACAGACCTGCAAACTCCTCTATTAGTGTTCATCTCCACAAGATCTGCACTGGAGAAAGATTGCCAGATGGAGAGAGAACCGAGTCCGAGTGTAGCCGGAAGGCTCAGAGAGAGGGAAAGCAGGCGCAGGTCCAGTTAGACCACGGCACAAAAGGGGAGCGGGGCTGGCGCCTCTCTGGGCCCCTGTGGAAGACTAACGCTAAGAGAAGCAGAAGCACGGTGCGAGAGAAGAGGAAAGGGTGTGCACGGGGAAGCGGGCAGGCAGCTGGGCCAGGGGACTACAGGGCTCCTCATGGGTCTAGGAGACCACCCAATCAGCGTCCCCTCCAGTGGGCACTGACATAATCGAGGTGGGCAGGAGCAGCTTCCTGCCACTGGGGGGCACTATCTGTCTAGCCACTTAAAGGAGATGGATTCCTAGGAGAGCACTGAGTCATTTTGTTTCTGAAAAGGTAAGCCACAAAAGGTGGGTTTGGGAACCCCAGCTACAAATGGACGAAAGGTGGAATCAGTCACTCAAGTTTCTGGAAATTCCCACAACACTGCATGCTCCTTCCCGTGGGGGAGGTACCAAGTAGTCTTCCCATGGCCTACCGTGGGACTGGGTGTGCAGTAGGCAGACGCAGAAAATACCTCTGAGGCAGATACCAGTATCAACTGCCTGACCACAGAGGGCAGAAAAATCTGGATGGGCTCCCAATCCCATTTCTATGCCACGGATCTCAAACGGCCAGAATACTTGCTATCTTTGTTTGGTGGGGGGCCACCCCTCAAACCAGTAGGCTCTGGGCTTACTCCTGACTCTGTGCTTAGGGATCAGTCCTGGGGATGCTCAGAGAACCGTATGCGGTGTCAGAGACTGAACCAGAGTCAGCAGCATGTAAGGCAAGAGCCCAAACCGTTGCTGTATCTGTTCAGCAACCCGCCTCGCTGCCCCCACCCCCACCCCAACGGTATTGCTCACCAGCAGAGTTAGCCTTCATCAGCCACTGGGCAAATTCAACGGCACCTCCGTCGGGGAAGGATAACTTGAATGTAGCATTGCCTTCCCAGCCACCTGGAGGAAAAACAGGCACACACTCGCTGAGAAGCTTGCAGCGGGCCCCGGGGGACACTCCCCAGAGATGCAGCGCAGCTTCTGTGGGAGTAGAAGCACGAGCCAAGTTTGAATGGCAAAGCGGGTATATACCTCGGAAATAGGTACTTACCATCCAGAGCTGCCTGGATGTCTCCTTGAATGTAGTTAGGGGAAAAGATCGGCTGTTCCAAGGTGCAGTTACTTATCAGATGAAATGGCATCATAAACGAATGCAGGGGGTCCGTGATCGAGTGGGAAGTCACGAAAATTACCTACGAAAGGAAAGAAACTCTGGAGCAGTGGTGCGGTCTGTCCTAAGATGTGATTCCAAGGCCCAGGCCATGGGGTCTTTTGAGCTAACCCAGGAGCCCATTCCCATGTTCTTCCATTGCTCAACATGAAAAAATCTCCACTTCAAAATACCACATTTAAATCCCACCCCACCCCCACTGAGGGTCCAAGTACAGCAGGCTAGACTCTTGCCTTGTATGCAGCTAACCTGGGTTCCATCCCCAGCACCCCGGATGGTTCCTGGAGTCCAGCCCGGAGTGATCCTGAGTACAGAGCCAGGAGCACCAGCCCTGAGCACCACCGGGGGTAGCCTCCAAACAAACCGATTCTCCCCCCACTTCCAGGAAAGCAAATGTAGAGTTCATCAGCTCGAAGCAGGAGTTACCCGGTGTGAAGTGAGATACAACGTGCCCTTCTTTGTACCATTAAAGAGTGGGGCTGTCTCCGGATGTCTCGGGAAGGACAGGTCCACATTGTCAGTCTGCTTCAGGAGACTGCAGAGAAGGAAGGCAGAGAGTGGATAAGTGAGATGCCACGGAGGACACACGGCCTGGAAGGGCTTGCCAAGCCACTGGCCACTACTGCTGTTCCCCACGACTGCTACCGAGCTTGCTACTGCCAACGCCACTGCGTCTCACTAAAATAGAGAGCAGAATCGCCTTCCTCTCCCACCACTCACTCACTCTCCTCCCTCTTTTTCATTGAATTCTTTCCTTTATTTCATTAGAAAATTATTGCTTTTTATATATCTATTTATTATTATTTTTGCTTTTTGGTTCACACCCAGCGAGGCCCAGGGGTTATTCCTGGCTCTGCACTCAGGAATGACGCCTGGCGGTGTTCAGGGGACCATATGGGATGCTGGGAATCGAACCCGGGTCGGCCGCATGCAAGGCAAACGCCCTCCCCACTATACTATTGCTCCGGCCCTGCATATCTATTTTTATTGTTGCAATCTCTCTCTCTCTCTCTCTCTCTCTCTCTCTCTCTCTCTCTCTCTCTCTCTCTCTTTCTCTCCCTCTCCCCCTCTCTCTCCCCCCTCCTTTTTTCTTTTTCACAAACCCACA
>JAOXYA010043764.1:0-12482 GCA_028565675.1 Sorex palustris | reverse complement strand
GGCAGAGCCTGGCAAGCTCCCCGTGGCATATTTGATATGCCAAAAACAGTAACAACAAGTCTCACAATGGAGATGTTTCTTGTGCCCACTTGAGCAGATTGATGAACAATGGGAGGACAGTGTGACAGTGCTGCAGTGCTACATATGGTCCCTGAGTCCCACCAGGAATGATTTCTGAGCTCAGAGCTCAGAGCCAGAAGAAAGCACTAAGCACTGTTCGGAATGCCCCTCAAACAAACAAACAAGGATAATGAGAAATAATATTGAGGTAACAGCAAATAAGATAATTCAAAATGTAGGGCAAAGAGATACAGGGGTATAGCACTTACCTTGTATGCAACTCTGATTTGTCCTTGGCACTACATGCAGTCCTTGAGTATCAACAGGAGTGATTCCTGAGTTTAGAGCCAGGAATAAGTCCTAAGCACCATTGGTTGTGGTCCAAACTCCTTACCTCAAAAAATTACATAGATGGGCCCAGAGAGATAGAATAGCAGGTTGGGAGCTTGCCTAGTATGAGGCTGATCCGGGTTCAAGTCCCAGAACCCTATATGGCCCCCTGAGTACTGCTAGGAGTGATTCCTGAGCACAGAGCCAGGAATAACACCTGAGTGTCACTGAGTATGGCTCCCAAACAAAAAAGAACGCCCCTAAACCCAAAGACATAGATATGAAGAAGTAAAGCAAATTATACTATTAATATTTTTGTATTAGGATTAAGATATTGTATTTCAGAATTATTGGACTTTCCTTTGAGAACCATGAGTAATCCACACGTAGAACACTTTAGTGATTCTTGAACTAGGGTCAGGTGGTTTTGTTGACCCCTTTGGTCTGTCTGAAGAACCTACAAAATACTCATAGCTACCATCTGCAATTCCTGTAAAGTCAAACAAACCAAATGAAACAATTGCAGCCAACTATAGATTTATGTCGGAGCAGGAGCTGGGGTAAACTTGGTTAAGAAATACTGACTTAGAGGTAGAGGCATCTGGAACATGGCAGGCATCAGAGACAAGTGCCAGGAAAGAAAGAACATCTTTTGGGTCAGAGGATGAATGATAATTTTAACTTATCACAGTTAGGAATCCCCAGGAGGGCCAGTCCAGAAGAACCGAGATTAGCCTCTCTGGCTCTGGGGTTTGTGGCAAGTTGGTTCCCTTTTATTAATACTGAGTCCAAAAGAAGAAAAGACTGATTGTGCTCCCCCAATCACGCCATGATTGTTTAACATATTTTAAAATTTAAAGTAAACAATTGCCCAGGCTGAGTGAAGGCAGGCCCATGTTCGTCCACCAGATGTGTGGTCATCCTGGGCCATATGCTGCAGCTCTCCACAGGGACATCCGTCTGGGTTCAGCTCTGCCAGAGAGAAATAGGACTTTCAGGAAAATCATGAGTTGGCTTCCATTCTGACTTTTTAAATTGTAGAATATAAACAGTTGGCACCGAAATCAGTTGTGTTTTAGTGTAAGGCCTAAGGCCAGGAAGAAACCCAGGGTTTGAGCGATAATACAGCAGGGAAGACACTTGCCTTGCATGTGGCTGACCAGGGTTTGATCCCCAGGACCCTGTCTGGTCCCTGGAGCCCCACCAGGAGTGATTCCTTTGTGCAGAACCAGGAGTAACCCCTGGGCTTCACCATGTGTGGCCCCCAAACAAAAACCCAAACAAACAGCAAACCCAGAGGCATTACCTGCTGTGAAGAACTAACAGAACAGTGGTTAGATGGTCCCTTCCATTAACTATGTCACTTTAAAAGCTCATTGTTTTTTGTTTTTTTTACTTTTTAAAATGTCCTGTTGTGATGCTGAGGATCATCACCATAAATTGTCTATGCTCATTGCTCACAAGTAAGGTGCTAACTAGTGGGAAATAAATAGCATGCAAATGGCATTTTGGTTCAGGAGGTAAATTTCTCACTTGACAAAAAAAAAAGTAACAACGACTGAAAAAAAGAGTTTCTGTGTGTGAGGGGCCTCGCTAGATGTGATATAGCAGTGACAAACTGGGAAAGGGGGGAGCTGTGAGCCCCAATCCTCATAATATTTCCCTAGAAATTTCTAGAAAGGGGTTTTCACCTCCAATTTTCCCATTGAACTAAGGCTCTCTTAAGGATATAAATTTAGAAAACAGCTTTGGTGTTTGAAGAGTCGAATGAGATGGATTTGCTTTGTTAATATGGGAAAGGCAGGAAATTCTCTTGATTTCTTGGTATACTAGAATAATCTAAATTGTTCAGCATAGCCCACATGCTCTAGACCCTGCCCACTAGGATTCTCAACTCACTTTGCCCTTGCTTTCTGTTTTCTGATTCCTCCATACTTGTCACCTCCGAATCTTCAGTCCCCAGACTGAAGAGGGCTCAGCTCCACGCCCCGTCCCGAGAAAGACCTTTTTTCAGTTACAGTCCCTGCTTCTCATGCCTAGCCATCACAGGATTCGCTTTCTGTCAGGCTTTATGTTCTTGTTCTCGATCTGTCCACTTCTCTAGAACATAAGTTCCGTGGCATCTTTTTGTTCATCACTATTTCTAGACTTGGTGAAGTTTCTGGCCCATAGTAAATGCTCGATAAACATTCAGTTATTTTTTCTTCTCTTCTTTATCCATAAATTTATTTTATTGATTGGGTCACCTGCACTGCTCAAGGGTCATTCCTGGCTCTGCACTCAGCAGTCACCCCTAGTGGTGCTTGGACGACCATATGAGATGCGGGATCAAACCTGGGTCTGCCACTTGTAAGGCAAAGGCCCTACCCTCTGTACTATCAATCTGGCCCATTGGTTCTTTTTCTTTTGGAGGGGAGGGTTGAGGCACACTGGGTGGTGCCTCTGGGTTTACTCCTGATTCTGTGCTCAAGAGTCACTCCTGGCAATTTAACTCCAGGGGTTAAATGCAGTGTTGGGGTCTGTCACATGCAAGAAGAGTGCCTTACCCCCATGCTCTCTCTTCAGCTCCTCAATAAACATGTGTTGAATGAAGATGGAGTGAAATAGGATCTATTCCCATTGGCACATCAGTCCCTTTGGGAATGCTGGTTCTCAAATCCCACCCCCAATCCTTTTCCCAGAGCATTTCATCCTGGGTCTTAGCAGAAGGTGGGAGTTGGCCTTCGGGAAAGCCAGGCTCTGAGTGTGAGGGGCCACCTCCTCTCTGCTTACCTGCCATCACTGCAGGACTCCCATCTGCTTCAACCGCATCAGCAGCTGCCCGCTCTCATGCATTTTCTCCAGGTCAGAGCATCCTCCGATGCACTCAGTGCCCAGGAAGACCCGGGGAACCTGTGGGACAAGACAGACCAAGGCAGCTAAGATATCACCTTTCGACCTTTTCCTTTTCCTTTTGTTTGTTGCCACACTGGGCAATGCTCAGGACTTACTCTGGGCTCAGGAAACCATATACGGTGCCAGGGATCAAACCTGGAATAGCTCCCTGCAAGGCAAAAGCAATTTACGCCCTGTATTACCTGCCCAACCTCAAGTGAAATTTTTAATAAGTGGGAAAGGTGTGTGTGTGAGAGAGAGAGAGACAGAGAGACAGAGATAGAGAAATAGAGAGACAGACACAGAGAGGAGAAAGAAAAGTGCTTGCCATAGAGGTGTTGGGGGAGTAGGAAGAAGGAAACTGGGGACATTTTTGGTGATGAAGGGACTGGTATTGGAACATTATATGACCGAAACCCAATCATGAACAACTTTGTAACTATGTATCCCCCTGTAAAAAAAAAAAAAGCGAGCCTATGTTTTCTCACCAGTCACCAGAGACTGACATGTACATGCTACTCCTACTTGTGACAAAGGGGGTGAACTTGTGAGAAAAGAGTTGAATTCTTTTGGGAAGTCCATTCAGGATTCCTATGAAGAAGAGGATCTGGTGCAGGGAGGCTTTAGGCTCTAGCCAATAAGGCCGAGCACTGAATGCCCTGCTTCACATGGCCGTGGTCAATCGCTGTGTCCCAGGAGTGGGAAGCCTTACACAGAAGTGGCATCCACGAAAGATCCCAGTCACGGCCTCTTCCACGATGCCTGGGGCTCAATTCTGCAGCCTGCAAATCTGTGCTGTGCACGTGTAACAAGTACCATCAAGGCAAGCAGGAAGATGAGATCAGAAAACAAAGTTTTTTCATGTATTACTGTAACAAACAGTAATACTTTAGGTGGGCGAGACAGTCCAAGAGCAGGAGCTCATTCATGATCTTCTGGGCATTGCTGGGCAGAGACCAGAACTCTCTAGGTATGCCCCGAAAACAAAAGCAAAAGCAAAAAGCAAAGCCTCCTCTTCCAAATTGTGGCCTTTTAGCTCATACATCCCCCTAGAAGCACTCAGCTGTGGTCAGCTGTAGCAGGAAACAAGACCGCTGGGATTCTGATAGCTTTCCTACACACCCTTCCATACAGCTTCCTACTGCCCCCAAGAAATAAGGGTCATCAAACGGGCATGTATTCTCCCTGGAAGAAGCACCTCGCGTGCTTGTCTGGATGTTTCTCTGCTCCTCCATTTCCACTCTAGAGAAGCCTTTGTTATCTCTCAGACATCTACTTCTCTCTCTCCCCTCACATCTTTCTAAATAAGTTTCAACAAAAAGTTCCTTGCTTCACAGAGAGATGAGAGAGAGAGAAAGAGAGAGAGGAAGAGAGAGGGAGGGAGGGAAGAAAAAGGAAAAGCAGTGACCAGCACTTAAACAAGGAGGGTGCACAATCATTCTTTTTTGGTTTATTTGGTTTGCTTTTGTGGGGGCCACATCTGGTGATGCTCAGGATTTACTCCTCGCTCTGTACTCAGGACTCACTCCTGCCAGTGCTCAGGGGACCATATGGGAGGTTAGGGATCAAACTGGGTTTGCTACATGCAAGGCATGCTGTATTATTGCTCCAGCCCCTGCACGATCATTCTTGAATGGTTTTCTCACCCATTCCAATGGCAATACCCTGGCACCCTGTGCAGGGGATGAATGCAGGGTCACCTGCCTCCAGCAAGCAAACCGTGGGCCTCAGCCCTCTGAGCATCTCCCAGCCAACTCCTCCCCCGGCCCCCACCTTGTTTTTGGACAGTGCCAGGCAAAGATCAAACATGGCTTCACACATGCAAGGCAAGTATTCTACTGCTGAACAAAAAGAATTGTTCAGCAATTGTTCAGGCTGGGCAGGGAGTGAGAGAATATTTTGTAGACTGGAACCCAGAATTTCAGGTGTACTACACCTGGAGTGATCCTCAAGCACCCCAGCACTGCTAGCTATGGCCCTAAAACCAAAAATGGATTGAACAATTTTCACTCTTCTGCTGTCTTGTCACATCTCTACTTGATCAGAGTATTGACAGAGAAGACTGCAGCTAAGGCCTTTTGTAAGAATGGCCTGAAAGGGACTGGAACAAAAGTACAGCAGGTGGGGTGTTTGCCTTGCATGTGACTGACCTGGGTTCGATCCCCAGCATCCCATAAGGTTCCCCAACCGTTGCCAGGGGGAATTCCTGAGTGAAGAGCCAGGAGTAATGCTTGAGCAATGTCCGGTGTGGCCAAGGGGTCCTCCCGTAAAACAGGTTTTTGAACTTGATCACAGATCAGAACCACTAAAAGACTCATTAAGAAAGACATGGAGGAGCTGTCAGGGCCTGAGAGATAGTACAGCAGGCAGGGGGTTGCCTTGCATGCAGCCAACCTGGGTTGGTCCCTTATACATACAGTCCTGCAAGCCCCTCCAGGAACAAACTCAAGAGTACAGACAGGAGTAAACCCTGAGCATAGCATGGTGTGGCTCAAACACCAAAAAGGTAGAAAAATAAGTAAGTGAAAGGATAAGCCCACTCCCTCCTCTCCAGTTGGCATAGGAGAGCTTTTGGACCCTCACATATACTTCTTTTTCTTTTTAATTTTTCAATTTTGGGCTACATGCAGTTGTGCTTAGGACTTCCTCCGGCACTCAGGGCTTACTCCTGGTGGGCTCAGGGGATCATAGGAGTTGCCAGGGATTGAACGTGGACTGTCCACATTCAAGGCAAGTGCTCTTCCCTCCGAACTCTCTTTTGGTCCCCCACCCACTTTTACTTTTGTTCCCTGCTTGCTGAGGTCCCTGTGCCCAAGACCAGCCGCAAAGCTTTAGGGCAGTTAGGGCAGATGCTAAGGGCAGTGTACTCTGAAGCCCCACAGTCTTCAGCAACTGTGAAACTGGACCCTCTCAGCCTCAGGCAGCAGCCTGGCCCTGACAGCACAGGATGTCAGCACCAACACCAGCCCCTGCCCCACCCCCATCCCCTACCCCCAGCTCAGGAGCATGGGCTGCACAGTCTGTGTGGGGTGGCCTGGTGAGGAAACCGGAAGCCTGGTTCAACCAAGTGAAGAAGAGGAAGCACAGCCTCATGCCTGCTCTCTTCTCTGCCCGTCTCACTCTCTGGGGTTGGAGTCTGAAACTGTCAAGGAGCTGCCAGCAGCCCCCTCCCCCTGTAAATAGGTTGTTAACACAGTTCATCACTAAGAACAGTAATTGATGGAGAGCTTGGCTCTGTGTAAGGAAAGGGAGAACATACAGGAACAAGTGAAGTCTGTGGTCTAGAGTCTGTGCCCTGGAGTGATCACAAATAGTTTCTCCAGGTCCGGGATCTGATCAGAGGTTCTGCCACAGGTGAGCCCCAGGATGCCAAAACGTCCATCGCTCAAGTGTCTCCCTGGCCTTGATGAGGATACTGCAGAATGGGGCACCCTGAAGTTTACAACTTTTCAGGCTTTGCTCCCCAGGAAGGAATGCACTCCTGACTTGAACCTCCGAAGAGCAGGCTTCAAAGCATTCCAAAGCAAACGTGAGAGACCACTAGAAGAAAAAACGTTGCTTAAGAATAAAATCAAAAATACTGCCGAGAATATGCAGCAGGTTTTTCCTGCTGAGGAGCTGATACTGTCAGGTGGAGTTGGAGCTCCCAGAACTTCTTGCAACTGGGCTTACTTGGGGCTTGCTCTCAAGTGAGTGCTCTTTGGAGGGAAACTGACCTGCTTTACTGAGGTCGGCCTGCTAAGTGTGTCTGCATCGAGGGTGGAGAGTTAGTTTGACGCACGCAAATGTTGCAAGTTATTTAGCACTTCTGGAGTCAGAGCAATAGTACAGTGGGTAGGGCACTTGACTGGCAAGTAGCAGACCCAGGTTCAATCCCTGGCATCCCATATGGTCCCTGGGCCCTACCAGCATATTCCTGAGCACAGAGCCAGGTGTAAGCCCTGAGCAGTGCTAGGTGTGATCAAAAACAAAACAAAAAGTTACACTTATGCCCCTGCGATGGGAATCTGTGAGCGTGCGCGTGCGTGCGTGCGTATATGCTCTTCTGACCCTGCGATAGGAATCCGTGCGTGCGTGCATGCATGCAGGCATGTGTGTGCGTGCATGTCTGCCTGTCTGTATGTCTTGGGCTGGAGAGACAGCACAGGTGTTAAGGCATCCCCCTTGCTTATGTGTCCAACCCTGGTTCCCACCTCCTCTCCCGCCCACACACAGCCTTTCAGACAGACCCAGGGCTCCAGAACTGCTGGGAGGAATCCTGGTGGTCCTCAGCGCTACAGGACCCAAACCCCACTAGCTCCCTGAGCCCTCACAATGGAACCATCTCTCCTGCTGCATCTCATCTGGCCTGGTTCGTTGTGGAGGGCACCCTTTACCCTTCTTATGAAGCCTTCCCTCCCCCAGATAGAATCTTTTGGCAAATTTCAAGTACACCCTATTATTTACTAGTGTTGCTCAATGTAGATTAGAGCCCCAGAACTTTTTCACTGTACAATATGGAATCTTTTGCCCTTCTTTTGGTTTGTTTTTGGATTGCACCTGGTGGTGCTCAGACGTTCCTCCTGGCTCTGCACTCAGGGATCACTCCTGGCAGACTCTGGGGATCGTATAGGGTGCTGGGGATGGAACCAGGTTACCCGTATGGAAGGCACACACCCTCCCTCCCCGCTGTACTATCTTTCCTGCCTCTCCTTTGTCCTCTTTAACCAAGGGATCTTCACACTGCCTACCCTCGGCTGCCCTCTCCGAAGGTGTGATTTAGTTGGTGGGGGGTGATTTCGACCAGGGGAGGATGTGGATGAAAACAATCAGTGATCAGTGTCCAGTGGCCGAGAGACAGTCCTCACACAGCTGGACTGGCACTGCTGACCTGGTGCCTGGCCCAGCAGGCGCCCAAGTGCCACTTGGAGGCTCCAGGGCAGTTCTGAGCAAAGACCTGGAAACCACCAACTCTTTGTCCCTGCAACCCCGGCCCACAGCCCTGAGCTGTAGCGCTAGCCTGCCGTTTGGACTCCGAACTTGCTACTCTGGCTGGCCTGCAAAGATCCACACTCACAGAGCCAAGCGCAAGCTAGGGGCCGCTCGATTTTTCCAAGGGGGAGAGCTGAGGAGATAAAGGAGTAAGCCGGGTGGGGGCTGTGAGCCTGCAGGGAAGGCAGGAGGTTGCTAGCCCACACTGGGCTATGTGGGCTCGGCATGTGGCTTCCCACTGAACAGAAGTGCTGCATGGCCCCGTCCCTCCACCCACCTTCCAATCCTGTCACCCACAGCATGGCTCTGAAGACAAAGGTCCCAGCTCTCTCCCCAGTCCTGACCATGGCTGTCCGAGCTGGCCCTGCTCCACAGCTCGGTCAGCCAGGCCCCTCCTCAGGGCCCAGGGGACTGCAGCCCTGCCAGCTATTCCCGGGAGCAGAGGCTGCTCCCAGCCCTCCCCCACCTCACAGTCCTTGCAAGCGCCGCTGAGTGACAGCCCTAGCGGGGCCCTAGAGAAAGGCACCGTGTCCGCGGCTCACAGCCCAGACAACAGGAACCCTGAGCCACTCCCTGACCTCAGCAAATGCACCCCAGACTCACCGTCCGGGCTCCCGTGAGCTGTTCCAAATAGTCTTGAACCTTGCCCATGTCCTTGGTGGTTGTGATATCGACGAATTCCAGAAGCCCCTGTTTGAAGGGCAGCTGGCCCAACAGCTCCTGGGTCCTCTTGCAGAAGGGGCAGGTGGGTTTGATGAACACCACCACCTTCCCGGGCTGGATTTTACAATTCACAAACTCTTGGGCCATGCTGATAGGCTCTGGGGGAGAAGCTTCAACTGCAGGTACAGCTTGGGGTGTAAATTGGCCGCCCCGGCCAGCTGGCTCCCATTTAAAGGCACCTCCTCCCTGGAGGAGGAGTTTGCCTGGTGTCATGTTCGGCTTTTAAAGAGACAGCCCCAAAGTCACTCCGGGAGGTGTGTCTGCTCTGGAGACCCCAGGATGGGCTTGAATCAGAAGCTGTGCTTAGGTCATTGTCACTATCCTCAGGAAAAGCTTCTCTTTGCTGAGCCTGAGCTCTGTCCTCCTGGACGTGGAGGACAGGGGAGGGCGGCGGGTTGAGCAGGCCAGGACTCCCTCCAGAGCCGTAGTTTTGAAAGCACCACTGAATGGGCCAGGAAACAGCCCTGGAAAACCTCTCCACAGGATGTGACATTGAAATGGTGCCTTTGCATCTCAGCTGGACATGGCTCCTGGAGCTGAGTTTGGAGTTTGCCATGAGGGTTTTAACAGAATCTGTGTTCAGCATTTAAAAAATCTGGACGTTTTGTGGCAGATTCTGTTTTTCATTTGGGGGCTACACCTGGCAGTGCTCAGAGCTTACTCCTGGCTCTGTGCTCAGGGTTCACTACTGGTAGGTACAGGGGACCATATGGAATGCTGGGGATCAAACCTGGGTCAGCCGTGTGTAAGACAAATGCTCCGCCTCCGAGCCACTGTACTGTCACTCCATCCCCTTCATTCTGGACTAGCCGCCTCTAAATCTGTGAAGTTGCATTGTCAGGACAAAAGGAACTGTAGCACTGCACTGTAGCACTGTCATCCTGTTGTTTATCAATTCACTCTCGAGGGGGCACCAGTAACTTCTCCATTGTGAGACTTATTGTTACTGTTTTTTTGGCATATTGAATATGCCCTGGGGAGCATGCCAGGCTCTGCCCATGTGGGCAGGATACTCTCGGTAGCTTACTGGGCTCTCCAAGAGGGATGAAGGAATAGAACCCGGGTCGGCCGGGCGCAAGGCGAATGCCCTACCCGCTGTCCCAAGGAAAGAGTTACTGATGCAAATGTCAGGAGGACAGGCCAGACAACCCAAACCTCCTTTCCCTGTTTTATCAGCCCACCAGCTCCATAGAAAGTGTTCACCCACCGCCTTTGTCAAGCAATTACAAAAGCACCTGCCTTTCTCTGAATACTGTGTCAGGAAACCTTTTCTGTAGCATGGGAGCTTCAATGCTGCCTTTTCCTTTCCTTTCCCTTCTTTTATTTAGCCATTCCATCTCTGGATCTCTGGCCCCTGCTTTTAGCTTTGAGTGCTTGGGGACAGGAACCCAGGTGTCTTGCCTGTGCCCTCAAAAACCATCTCAAACAGGACTGCGTGTCTCTGCAACAGTTTGTGTGTAGCTGTAGCTGTGGTGGAAGAGCTGTGAGCCCCTTCCTCGGACACGGCAGGCTGGCTTCTGCCTGCCACAGGATCCCAACCCTTCTGCCTTCCACTGAGACACCAGTGAATAGTTCTGGAATGCTGGAAGCAGAAGTCAACATGACCCCTTACTCAAGCACCAGATTCAATGAAGGTCTTAGTCCCGTGAGTGGGAGAGGGGAATCATGGTGACCATAGTTGGGAGGGGTCATGCTCCTGAGTGGGGAGAGTGAGAGCCTCTGTTCTTGGTCCATGACATTCATGCCACAGGCTACAGAAGCCAACTGAGGCACCAAGCTTCCTTTAAATGAGCATCACCGTTTCCCCCTGAAGCTCCGTGTGGAAACTTCCTGGGTGTCTTCAGGGAGGTGGGATGGGTCGGGATGGGCGCAGTCTGGGCTGTCGCATCAATGAGTCCCCAGCAGGTTGGCAGAATGAGGCAGCTGAAATACGAGCACCCGGAGAGCGCTCATTAGTCCTGAAACTAGATGGCAGAACAAGAAAACCTGATTCTGAGTCATGGGGAGGAAGCTCTGAGTGCGATCTCAGTCAGCCAAACAGTGTGGTAGGCTGGGGCTTGGGGCCACTTGCGTGGGCCGGGACTTCCTGTCCCAGCCGTTCCCGCATCCCACGTCCATGCCATTTCCCTCTACAACTTCTGCTCCAACTCTAGTGGCCATCCCCTCGCTGGCCTTCAGGAACTCTGGACTCCACAGAACCCTGCCTTCCTAGGAATTCTGGACTCCTCAGGAACTCTGGCCTCAGACTCCAGGCCCAGCGGAGGCTCCTGCGGCCCTGAGCCTTGCTGTCTCTTCAGGGGCTTTGTCTGTGTAGTATCTGGGGTTCACTTCCCTCTCTGCTCTCTCCTCCCCTTGCCCCGGCCCACGTGACTGTGTTCAAGTCTCTCCTGTGGTAGAAACCACCAGGGAGTAGTGGGGGGCAGGGAATGGAACAAGACAGGCAGCAACTCAAACCTGGGGCCTGGGAGGCACGTGCTTCACTCCTTTGAGCAATCTCCCTCCTCACTCACACTGGGGGAAATCTCAAAGGTTTAAATTTTTTAGTACCTACACATTTTGGAGTAGAAAAATATTTATTGGGCAGAGGCAAATGCTCACAGAAAGCTTTCTTCTTGGAAGAAGCAAACCAACCTTCTTTGTGTCTGGATGGACTGAGGTCATTCCCCACCCATTTTACAATCTCAAACCCCCAGTGGAGAAGTTCTGGCTGTTAACAGTTGGGTGGGGCCACGCAATCTTGGAAGAAACTCTTAATCTCAAGGATTGCATTTTGCCCCAGCTTTGATTACATCCAATCTTTAAGTCTCCACCCCCCAAGTATAAACACAGCCTTTGATTAGGTGGGGCATTAGAAGTCCTCGGAGCCCATTGGTTTAAAATGCTTTATCTTGTGGAATGTAAATATCTCCTCTGGTGTGGGTCTCCTGCTAGTCTGAAGTGTATAAACTTAGAGTCTGGGATTCCATGGGGAAGAAACTGCTTTCTTTTCCAGTGTAGCCTTGAAACTCTAAGACAAAGTCATCTGGTTTTTTCCCTCTTGGTTTTGGAGCCATATCTGCTGGTTCTCAGGGATCAATTCTGGCTCTGTGTTCAGGGATCATTCCTGAGAGTGTTCAGAGAAACTTGTAGGGTGCTGGGAATCAAAATCTTCAGGGTCATCACTTTGGACAAGAACTGAGTGTCGGGGAGCGGGTAGTGTGTTTGCCTTGCATGCAAAAGACCCCAGGTTTCATTCCTGGCATCCCATATGGTCCCCTGAGCACCACCAGGAGTAATGCCTGAGTGCATGAATGCCAGAAGTAACCTCTGTGTAATGCTGGGTGTGACCCAAAAAGAAAAAAAATGAACTGAGTGTGGAAAGTAGGTAAAGGGATGTACATGATAACCTTGTAGCATCTGTATCACAAAACATAATGTCCAAAAGGAGGGGGGTGGGAGAGGAGAGGAGAGAGGGAGAGAAAGAGAGAGAGAGAGAGAGAGAGAGAGAGAGAGAGAGAGAGAGAGAGAGAGAGAGAGAGAGAGAG
>JAOXYA010043748.1:0-12482 GCA_028565675.1 Sorex palustris | reverse complement strand
TGATAGAACCCCCATCCCTCCACCAGCGCATGTTTTCCACCACTAATGTCCCAGCACCCCCCCGCTGCCCCCCCCCCCCGAGACATCCCACTCCTCCCCCTGCCTCTATGGCAGACAATTTCCCCCATACTCTCTACTTTTAGGCATTACGGTTTGCAATACAGATACTGAGAGGTTATCACGTTTCGTCCTTTATCAACTTTCAGCACACATCTCCCCTCCCGAGCGACCCCTTCAACCATCATTGACTTAGTGACCCCTTCTCTATCCCAGCTGCCTTCTCCCCCAGCTCATGAGACAGGCTTCCAACTAGGGGGCAATCTTCCTGGCCCTTGTCTCTACTGTCCTTGGGTGCCAGTCTCATATTATGTTAGTTTATATTCCACAAATGAGTGCAGTCCTTCTATGTCTGTCAAGAGTGGGCATTTTCGAGTCAGACGTGCCCAGCAAACTTCAGAAGCTCTTCAGCCTCCAGGTGCCAGGTACAGGCTAAGCCTCTTTCGTGGGGGCTTATCCTAAGGGTGTTCAATCCTCCAGGTTCTTTCCGGGATAGCAGCACTTTCACACCGGGATTTCTCTGTCCCTTGGGCTCAGGGAGTGGAGAACCAGCAGGGCTTGACACGGGCAGGGTGACCCGGCGGTCCCTGGCAGGAGTGAGATGCTGCCACAGGGTTCGAGGCGGTGGGGGCGTGGACGCCGGCCTGGCTTTGAGACCTTGGCATGCAGGGGGTGCCAGCCTGGTGCTTCTCGAATACCCAATCCTACAGCAGCACTTTGCATAATTGCCTTCCCTAACATTCGTAGAAAACTATAAATAGGCCTCTTAATCTGCGCAAAAGCGCTCTGTCCCCCAAGTTCCCATGGTGAAGGCGCTGGAGCTGTAATTTCCACTGATTCCAGAAGCTCGGAGACACGGAGACTCGACAAACACATTCTTTTTCTCTGGCCGCCTCCAGATTCGCACACCCGATCCTGCCAGCCCCCGCCCCTCATCTCCCTCTCTCTCGCCTCAGGGGGATTGTAGGGGCACCCGGGCACTACTGCTCCCACTAAATAACGCCCCCAGTAAACTCTAAGTTTTGCCTGAAGCAAGGGGTGTTCGGTGAGTCATTTGCTTCTTGTTTGTTTTTATTTTTCTTTTTTTTTGGGGGGGTGGCCCTGGAGGTGCTCAGGGGAGCACACTGTGTCGGGAATGGAATCAGAGCTCACACGCGCAGAGCGTGTGCTCCAGTCTTTCTAGCTCTGCACTGCCCCCAGTGCTATTCATTCACTGTTTCGAAGATTCTGGGGATCGAACCAGCACCCACAGAGGCGGGGCAAGAACTCTTCCTCAGCTTCTTGAAGCTGCTAAAGACAACTGGAATAGAGCTTCCTCATAACCCTACAATGTCACCCCTGGGCATTTTTCCCCAGGAACATAAAAATATGAGTTCAAAAATAAATGCACATATCTCTGTTCTTGCAACATCACTGACAATAGCAAAGATCTGGAAACAGCCGGAATGCCCAGTCCCGGAAGGATAGAAAAAGAAACTGTGTATCTCTGACTACTACTCAGTTATGAGAAATAACCAGAGCTTGCAGTTGGAACTGGAGAAAGTGAAAGTGGTGCTTAGCAAAGTGAGTCAGAAAGAAAAGACAAAGCCCAGAGGAGCTCACTCATCTGTGGAGTGTAGAGAAACAAGGCAGGAGACCCGATAACTCCCGGCGGAGACAAGCCTTGAGATACAGTCAAGGAACCGTGATCTATCTTGAAGAGGAACTGAGTGTTGAAAGTAGGTAAAGGGACGTACATGATAACCTTTCAATATTTCTATTGCAAACCATAAGGTCCAAAGGGAAAGAGTGAGAGACAGACAGATAAAGTGACATAGGGGGACGGAGGGCAGGAGGAAAACTGGGGACACTGGTGAAGGGACAGGTGTTGTAACATTATATGACTGAAACCCTAACATGAACAATTTTGTAACTGTGTTTGTCACTGTGATTCACTAAAAAACACTTTGAAAAAAGGAACCATGATCTGAAGTGCCGGGAGGTTGCAAAGGAATCTTGGGATAAAGGCAGAAGGACCCGGGCATTCTGGGGTGCGTGTGGTATCACACCCCTGCATGTATAAAACAATAATATTGGTACCATAAAAATTCACTGTCACTATCCTCCTGTTGTTCATCGATTTGCTCGAGCGGGCCCAGTAACGTCTCCATTGTGAGACTTGTTGTTACTGTGTTTGGCATAAAAATTAATGCATAAAATAATTCATAAACCAAAATAAAATTAATAAATTAAAATAAAACAAAGGTGGGATGAGGGGAGGCCTCTGGGCAGTGCGTCACCTGGGCACCTTTTTCTCGTGACTCCTGGGTCCTCCTGCTCCCAGCTGTGAGTCCAGCCCTTCTCCACTGTTTGCGCTGGAACCTGGGGAATCATTATTTTGTGCCTTTGTCCGGCTACACCGCAACTTCCAATCCTCTTTCAGTAGGATCGCGGTCCCCTGAGATCTGAGGCGTATTTTAAACCATGTCGGCCCAGGCCTGCTTGGTCACTCCCTGCTTTCCAAGTGGCACCTGACAAGGCCCCACAGACGCAAAGCTGGAAGTCACCCCCCCTGACGCCCCACCCCCGCCCAGGTGTCTGGCTGGAAAGGGTCCAGGCAGGGGGGTGGGCGTGGGCCAACAGGGAGGTCTGATGCCTCAGTCGCTCCCGTCAGCTCTGTAAATTGGAGAGAAAAGCGGTTACCCATCTTTGTTGGAGGTGCAGGGTGTAATTAGGGAGCATTGGGCAGATCTTGGATCCTGGGAGATGGAGGAATGGATTTTCACCAACTCTTGCTCCCTCTTTCTGGAAATCGCAGGGAGGACAGCCAGAGCCGGGTCACAGCAGTCGCAGGCCCGGACGCCACCTTCCTTGACAATCCGTGAGGACCCACCTCGTCGGCCAGCGGCCCCCCTTTCCCAGATGCCCCGAAAGACAGGAGCCCCCTCCCCGGGGTACTTCCACAGGGAAAGATGGGTGGGTCCCGCTGGGCAATCTCCCTGTTCGGGTCCACCATTGTCCTGCTTCTAAGCAGGGGAGTATCCTCCTGGGGTGCAGCGGGGTTCAAGAGCACCCCCCTCTTCTCCTCCTGACTCTGGCAGCCCTGTTCCCAAGGGTGAGGCACAGGAGGGGAGGCCCAGGCGTGGGCAGGTCCTCGGCAATCTCCTTAGCTCTGTCAAGCTTCACCGGGTGGCAGGAATGGAGGAAAGAAGACGGGTCCTGGGGAAAATGGCCCGACTTGGCAGTCGGGAGGGGCAAGGAGGTCCTGGCTGGGAGTTTGTTGGTATAAGCCGGTTTCCATGAATAAAGTCACCGAAATCGTAGCTCCAATGTTTGAATAAAATATACACATAAAGCCCTCGATGAGGGTCAAGTTTTTTGTTGCTCTGGTTTGGTACCAAGTTTGGTCCCAGGGCCACCACGTGCCAAGTTCAGACTCTCCTGCTGAACCACTGCCCTGGCCAAGTTGCGAACATTTTTGAGAAAATATTCCACTGGCAAAACCTACTGAAAGGAATAGTAGTTAGAGTTTTCTAAAATTGGGGGTATCGCTGGATGAAATAAAATGCCTACAGAAAAAGAATAATAGGTGTAATTAATCATCATTTACTAAGTCAGGACAGAGCTTTTTTTGGGTTGTATTTTCCCCCAAATTAAGACACTAACTGAATCTGATGACTGGATAACAAATCTTTTTGTAAATCAGACGGGCTTTTTTAAAAAAATTTTCATTTTGACTTTAATAAAATTGAAGGATTTAATTGAGTTGTCAGTTGAGAGATTAATTAAAATAATTTTTGAAGATGGATTAGCATGTGATTTTTGAAATATCCCTTGGAAGGACTTCAAAGAACCGAGTGCCGTGGCTGTAGCAAACTGCCTGCTGTTTATTAATGGAAGAGAGAGGAGAATTTACATGTGTAAAAAAATGAAAATATGAAACGTACACAGACATGGTGATTCCTACTCTAGAAATAAGTTTGTCAACGAGTCCAAGTCTTTGAGAGTCTTCCTGGCTGTCATCTTTATATGTAATCATGATGTATCAACATTTTAAATATTTTTATATTGTTATATTATTTTGATCTATTGTGAATGAATAATAACTAGCGATAACTCAGTCCAGATACACATGACTGCTTAACGCCTTATGAGCCCTGAAAATGTAAGTAGTTTATATGCGGCAGAGATGCCCAAGAGGGTGACCACTGGGAACAGTGAGGCAGGCTGAGATTGCTTCGGGTGAAGAATGGAAACGTGGGTTCAGGAAGAAAGAGAAATGAGCCAGATGTTCCAAGAGTTAAACAAGAGTGGTTCACATCCTTTTTAAATAAATACTGGGGGATTTCTTCTCTTACCGTATTTACACTTCATTCTGTATATTTAAAAGGCTTCTGTAACCGTTTGTTTTTTAAATGCCAATATTTACAGCACACGAGAGAGAACATCACTGCGACTGTGGCAAAGGATGAGGAAACATTTCGGTGTCAACCAGCACGAGAGCCGGGCACCCGGCTGGCTACGGCTTTAATCATTACTATCACGGTTGGTGTGGGGAACACACCTGGCTATGCTCAGAGATCGCTCCTGGGGGTACTCCGGGATGCTATCCCATGCCAGGACCAGGTCAAGACAGCCACATACGGCTCTGTGCTGAGACCCTGGTGCTGACCTGCCATTGTCCAAGCCTTAAAAGAACATGTCTCAAGCTCTGCCCAGAACCCCGGCAGCTGGACGTCAGTCAGCCCAGCCTTTCCTCTCTCCCGTGGGCCCTGTCAGCAAGCCAGGGGTCTGAGGCGGCGGGTGGAGGCCTGGGCTGAGGCCCCTCACACCCGTTCGCTGTGTGTTCCTAAGCCCGAGAAACATTTGGACCCTTTCAAGGAAAATGTGGGCTGGATCGCATTGCTGGCTCCAGTGACATCAGAACCATAGCCCAGGCCCACATGTGATGGTTCTCCTACTCCTCAACGACCGATTCCAAAAACACTCTTGCACATCAAAAGAAGCCCATGAACATGTTCCTACTCACCCCGCGGTGCTGTTTACTGGAGGGAACGACTGCTCGTACTCTCCGAGGAAGCCTGGCGCGAACCTTTCCCGGCGCTGGGGAGTCTCCAGGACTCTCCCTCCCTCTTGTGGGCCTCAGAACTTTTGGATGTGCAAAAACCGGGAATTCTTTCATGCTAGTTTGTTTTCTTGTTTGGGATATTTTGTTTGTTTAGGGACTAGACCTGGCTGTGCTCAGGAATCACTTCAGGTGGAGTAAATATGGTGTCAAGAATCAAACTGGGGTCGGCCATGTGCCAAGAAGTGCCCGATGCATTAGACTCTCTCTCTCTCTCCCGCCCCTTGGCTAGTTCTTATTTTGCTTTTTTCCCCTTTTTCCTCCACCATCAATGTCCAGGTTACATTTCCTCCAGCGTACATTTCCCACCATCAATGTCCTCAGTTTACCTCCACCCTCCACTATCACAGGCACCTTTCTCTCTCTCTCTCTCTCTCCTCCCCCCTTTGGGCATTTTGGTTTGCAATACAGATATGTTATCATGGAATGTTATCATGTATCTCCCTTTACCTACTTTCAACATTCAGTTCCTGTCCAAGATGATCATTTCCAACAGCTACTGTCATACTGGTCCCTTCTCTGTCCTAACTGCCCTCTGACACCCCCCCCCCCCCCCACACACACACACTTGTGGCACGCTTCCAACCATTGACCAGTTCTCCTGGCCCCTGCCCTGTTTTTCCCTGGTCTTGGATATTAGTCTCAAACTATTTTTTTTGATATCCCACAAATGAATGCAGTCATTCTCTATCTGTTCCTCTCCTTCTGACTCGTTTCACTCATTTCACTTTCAAATGAGAGGATTCACTTTTAAAGTACAGAACTCCCCCAACGCTTCTGAAATGAACTCTCTGGACCCAAAGAGGACAAACTGGATTCAGCTGTGTTGAGGGAGGAGCAGAGCGTTTGTGACCGTGGGAGGCGTCTGCACAGCGTCACCTGTTGTGGGGCCTGGGGCATCCCTCGCCCTTTTTGGCCTCGTCTTGTGGCAAATGAGAGCAGATTCCCTGAACGTCAAAGGTCTAAGCAAGCCCCGTCATTCTGAAAGTAACAGAGACAGATGAGCGGGGAGAAAAGGCAGCTGGGATAGAGAAGGGAGCACTAAGTCAATGATGGTTGGAGGAACCGGTCAGGATGGGAGATGTGTGCTGAAAGTAGACAAAGGGCCAAACGTGATGGCCTCTCAGTATGTGTATTGCAAACCATAATGCCCCAAAGTAGAGAGAGAGAGAGTATAGGGGGAATTGTCTGCCATGGAGGCAGGGGGAGGGTAGGAAAGGAGGGATACTGAGGACATTGGTGGTATAGAATGTGCACTGGTGGAGAGAGATGAGATCATTGTGTGATTAAAAAATCAAACATGAACGCTTGTAACTGTATCTCAGGACGATCCAATAAAAAGGAAAGGAAGAAAGAAAGAAAGAAAGAAAGAAAGAAAGAAAGAAAGAAAGAAGGTAACAGAGACAGTCTGCACCCCAGTCTGCAAAGCTGGCCATCCGCAAAGCCCTGTCCCACTGTTTCCCATGGCAATTCTATTAATTATTATGGTAGCAACCTTGTCTCTGCTGCCAGAAGGATGGGACTTCTTCTTCCTCTTTTTTTTTTTCCTTTTTGAGTCCCACCCGGCTATACACAGGGATTACTCCTGGCTCTGCACTCAGGAATTATTCCTGGCGGTGCTCGGGGGACCATATGGGATGCTGGGAATTGAACCCGGGTCAGCCACGTGCAAGGCAAGTGCCCTACCCGCTGTGCTATCACTCTAGCCCCAGGATGGGACTTCTGAAATACTGAGACAGAAGCAATGGCAGAAGCAGAGCAAAGCAAGGGCGTTTCAGGCTGAAAGGTGACCCAGGCCCTCTCTGAGCTGGGATTCCTGAGTTTCCTCTAGAGGTGGTGCCTTCTGAGGTGAGGGGGAAATGGTTGTACTTGACAAGTCCAGAGGGCGCTGTCTGGTCAGAGCTCCTGGCCTGCGTCCTTGGCACTGGACCCCACAGGTGGCAACACACGTTCAGGCTCTCACTCGCATCACCAGGATCCCTGATGACAGAAGGGGAGGTCCAGGCGTGGACAGGTCCTGGGCAATCTCCTTAGCTCTGTCAAGCTTCACCGGTGGCAGGAATGAAGGAAAGAAGATGGGTCCTGGGAGAAATGGCCCAATGTGGCCACTGAAAGGGGCAAGGAGGCCCTCGCTGGTAGTTTGTTGGTATAAGCCGTTGGGATAAGCCTGACTGGGCTGCACGGAGGCCGGCCTGTAGGAGGCCCTAGAGGGAATGGACTTCTCCATCCTTCCTGGAGCCCGAGTGAATGAGTGGGACGGGGGTTCCCTCAACAAAGGACTCAAGGCTGAGTTCCAGCCGCCGCCATCACTACAGGCCACCCTTCACTGTCCCTTGGTCCTCTAAGTCCTCAGTGTGCAGCGCTAAGGAAGGGACCCACGGGCAGTGAGCGGGAAGAGAGGTCCCCACGCTCCAGCCTACACACTCTTACACAGGGCAAGCGCCCAGAGCTCTCCCACCTCTCGCTCCGGGCAGCGGCCTTCGCGGGACTGTGCATCAAGCTCGTATCAGAGTTCGTGATTTATCTGTCTTAGAGGGTCGCTATATCAGTCACGATGGAGCACCATTTCAAATTGAATCATTTTATGACAAGATGAACATTTTGCTTCCAGCCCGGCATCAATTCTGCTGTCTTTTGTGTCAATGACCAAGCATCGCAGACATTCGAGGGAGTTCCCTGTCTCTCCCCTTCTTGCTGCCTCCGTCCTCCTCCTGGCCCACTGGGCACTTTCCCCCTCTCTCCAACCCCTCTCTAACTTCTCACTCATGTTCCTGGCATGATAGCTGCTCTTTCCAAGAGTCTGTTCTTCTTTCTCAGATAACTCCTTCGTCTTTCTGGAACATTCACTCCACACAGGCCCTCACACAGAATGAATGCCAAGTCTCGGAACTCCTGGCACATCGAAAAATCTGTTTGGTCTCCTACATGCAACCGAATCGTGCTCGACATGGATTCATCTTCGGTGAGATTAGAAGCCATTGTCCCGGGAGAAACGGCCCCTGGTCCCTGCTGCTCACAGCCACTGACCCTGGGGGGCTCCGCTCCCTCCGTGGCGCCCATTCCCCGGTCATCCCTTTCAGTCTGGACATTTATGTCCTGACTCTGGACAATGCTCCATGCTTGCTTTCCGTCTGCGTCTTTGTTCTCTCGTTCTGAAGCTCCTATTAGTCAGCTGTGGCCCTTTGGGGAATAATCACCCTCGTTACTGCTCTTCCTCTCAGACTTTCCAACTTTTTATCATTTATATTAACATTCAACGTTACCTACTAACCCCTATTTCCACTTTGGCAGTTGTATAAGTTTCACATTCCTAAGAGCTTACTCTTACTTCCTAATTGTTACCCACGTATAACCCTTCATCCTTGCTTTAGAGTCCCACTGCTCTCCAAGCCATAATCTCTGCCCACGGAGCTGGAGTTATCACGAAGGGCAGGGAGGGAGGAGTGGCTGCAAGGGTCTGTGGTGGGGAACAGTCTCTCTTGGGATGTGGGTGCGGTGTGGTGCCATGGTACCCCCTAAGTCGTACCACCATTTATACTTCTGTGAGCCCACCAAGGTTGGGTTGCTGCCAAGCAAAGTGAATTTGTTTGTGTCATTGCAGTACTTTCTTGCTCTTAAAGATACAGTTAGGGGTTGTCTAAATGTTTTCTTCCTGATGAGTTCCATTTTCCTCTGGGACGCTATTGGCTAGGGGTTGCTTCAGCATCTCCTGTGTCTGACACTCTCTGCTTATCTGTACAAAGGCCAGGCACTGATTGGCAGCTCCGGCTCAAGCAAGGGGCATGAGAACCAACTGGCCCAGCCAACACCTGGATCTTCAACCTCTAGCCTTGAGAACAAGGAGACAATAAACAACACCTTCCAGTTTAAAAAAATTATGTATTCTAGCATGTCTATTTTGCACTATTTTGTACATCTATTTTGCACATTCGGGCTGGAGCGATAGCACAGCAGGTAGGGCGTTTGCCTTGCAGGTGGCCAACCCGGGTTCGATTCCTCTGCCCCTCTCAGAGAGCCCGGCAAGCTACGAGAGTATCCTGACCACCCAGTAGAGCCTGGCAAGCTCCCCATGGCGTATTTGATATGCCAAAAAAAAAAAGCCAGTAACAAGTCCCACAATGGAGACGTTACTGGTGCCTGCTTGAGCAAATCGATGAACAATGAGAAGACAGTGCAGTGCGGTGCTACATTTTGTACGTTCACAGATACATTCCAGCACTGGCAGCTGCGGGGCTCCCTGACACTCACTCTGCCACCCGACCCGACCTTCCCAAAGTCCTCAGCTCGCTGGGCTGTGCGTCTGGCACTTTTTCCAGTCCGGTGGTTTTGTTTTCTCCCCCTTTGTGATCACTGGGATTGGTCCCTAGATGATGCTCTGTAAATGTCATGCGAGTACGTAACTCGAGAGTACAAGAAAGGGAAGGCTGATGGCCAGGATGAAGGGTAGTTTGGGAAAGCTCCTTAAACAAGGAGGCAGGAAACGGGTACTGACCTCCTGGCTCGGACACATCCCCATTCTGCATTCTGATTTAAAGCACAGTTGCTTGTCTGAGAACTTACTAATGCAAGCGAGGCTGTACCTTTCCTCCTGGGACACTGCAGTCCAAGAAGGAGGCTGACGTCACCTCCAGATTCTCCAGATGACCTCACAGCTGACTTCCTGCTCCTGAAGTCTCCTTGATTCGCTCGCTGTGGCTCTTAAGCAATCAGTCACTGGTATTTGTTGAGCTCAAACTGAGTGCCAGGAACTGTCTGGCCGTGGGATTTGGTGGGAACAGATGCTGAGGTGGGGGGCGGGGGTGTGTGAGGTAACCCATGGCACAGGAAGGGCCAAGATGCAATACACTTCAGGTTCCCCGCATTGAAGAGCAAGCCTGCTTGACCAAGAATGGCTGGTGGGACTCCCACGTCTCATGAGCACCATTTGGGAGCTCCTTCACCTCCCCCCAAAGGAGCAACGAGTGCTGATGTCTAAGACGGTTCTGTGAGGTTTTGTATAAAAAGTTCATCCTTGGGGCTGGAGAGATAGTACAGCAGGTAGGGCACTTGCCTTGTTTATAGCTGAGCCAGGTTAGATCCCTGGCACTGTATATGGTCCCCCAAGCACCACCAGGAGTGGCCCCTGAGCATAGAGCCAGGAGTAAACTCTGAGTACCACAAGGTGTGCTCCTCCCACCCCCCCCCAAAAAAAAACCAATAAAAATCAAGTGTGTCCTTTCGGGCACGATTAAGCAGACTTATTTCCAAAGTACACTCAACTAAAGCAGTTTGTCTCAAGCGTGGCTGTGCACTTACATGGCTAGGAGGCTGGACCCATGTCTGAGCAGTGCAGAGAAGCAGTACGCTGAGCCCTGGGCTCTCGTGGACCCGGTGGGGGGATAGCTGCATGGACCCACTCCCTGGGCTCTGCTCCCTTATCTAACTTGTCTGGTGTCAGGCTCATCCCAGGAACAAAAGGTGGGAGCAATCCCTAAGAGAACAGAGTCTAATATGACCACACCCGGTGAAAGCCTCCAGGTTAGATATTTGGTTCAATTTTCTCAGAAAAGTCCTGAGCAGTCTGAAGACCACAATGAGTCTTTGAAAACATCATCAGGCAAAATAATTGGGCAGTTTCCCTGGAAAGCTGGTTCTTACACACCCCAAGTCACAGGAGTCTCTGTTGGGGTTCCATGGTCAAAGAACGGGCCCCCAGGAAACTGGTTCTCACTGTCCAAGAGGTTTTGTGGCCTGGGGGAGGGGGGCGCTGACTCCTTCAGCCAGACTCACTGAGCTTGTAGATTACAATCACTTGTCACCTGCTTGCCTCGGGTACTTGAGCTTTGGGCTCAGAAGTGCACCATTGGGTTCTAGGTTGAGTTTTGTGTTGACCTCTTCATTCATTAGATCCGGGCTGCCTGCTTGCTCCGGGGAGCCTGGGTTCAGCCCCCAGCACTGCCAAAAACCAAACCAAACCAAACCAAACCAAAACAGTGAGGCTGAGCTGATGAAAGAATGGATGGCTTCTTCTCTCTTCAAGCTGTTCCAGTGACGGTTTGGACCTGGTGCAAAGCCTTCTACCTCACCATCACGCCAAGTAAGAGAGCAGACAGGAGCAAGGAGGAAACCCCGAGTGACAGGCTCCTGGTAAAGAGCTGAGCTAGGCCAGCCAGCCCCTGGTTTCATTTCTGTGCTTGCTGCCCAGGTTTGGGGACAGAAAACTCCAATGAGCCAGGCGGCACCAACGCCCAAGGTGCTACCACTCGCCGCCGGCCCATGCCCTACACGGGAACAACAACAACCTTTCTCACCGTTGGAAACTCTACGGAAAAGAAAACACGCGTTTTGCGCACTCAAGCAAAATGAGTTCATCGCTTTCTCCTTGACTTCCTCGCTGGGAATTGGAAGTTCAAGTTCGTGCTTTCGGAGGCATTACGGAGGAGGCGCTCTCTCCCACGGCGCACACCCAACTGCCTTTTTAGTCAACCGTGCACGATAGTGGGATAATTAAGATAAGCCTCTACAATGCTCTGTGAAGGAAAACAGACATTCCACTCCTCTAGCTGAAAGGAAACGTGTCTGGGTGCTTCTAGTCGGCAAGCGGGGAGCAGGATGGAATCTCGCCCCAAACCCACCCTTGCCAAGTGCCGGTGGCCCCCTCTGTGCTCCACAACGCACCTGTGTCCCCAACCAGCTCATCTAAACGGAAACAAACAAACAAAAGTAAAGGGGAGCGGTGCGTAATTGTAGGTATTCTCTCTGGGTCGCCAAGTGGAGTCAAATTAGAGGGCACCGGGCTTGCTCCGCGTTATTGTCTTCCTGCTTCGTGAAAGGTTATTCGAGGCTTTTGTGCAAAGGAGTCTGAGTAATTTCACTCTCTCTGAGAGGCATGGGGAGGGATTTGAGCTCCCAGGCAGGCCATGGGCATTCGGGCTGCAGACAAAATTCAAAATTCGGGCCAGGAGGCTTCCACACAAACAAGGCAGTTCCCCAGGGCCCCCGGGCATGGCAGAAATGCACACTTCCAGGTCCCACCCGGCCCCAAGAGGTAGAATCTGCATTTTTAGGAACTCTGTGTTAGTTTGTGAAATGTACCACTTTCTGCAGCATTGCATCAACAAATTGAAAGGTTTTATAAACCGAGGAATGAACTCCCCCAGTTTTCACCTGCCCTGGAGCTAAGATGACCTTGGAAAGCCCAGAGCTTCTCCCCCCCCTCTGCCACCCCTCTCTCCTTCCCTCCCTCTTTCCCTCCCTCTCTCCCTCCCTCCTTCCCTCCCTTCCTTCCTTCCTTCCTTCCTTCCTTCCTTCCTTCCTTCCTTCCTTTTTCCTTCACTAATAT